>SJYT01080318.1:39554-137816 GCA_006410635.1 Cephalophus harveyi | reverse complement strand
TGAGAGTCCCTTGGACTGCAAGGAGATCCAACCAGTCCATTCTGAAGGAGATCAGCCCTGGGATTTCTTTGGAAGGAATGATGCTAAAGCTGAAACTCCAGTACTTTGGCCACCTCATGTGAAGAGTTGACTCACTGGAAAAGACTTTGATGCTGGGAAGGATTGAGGGCAGGAGGAGAAGGGGACGACAGAGGATGAGTTGGCTGAATGGCATCACAAACTCGATGGGCATGAGTCTGAGTGAACTCTGGGAGATGGTGATGGACAGGGAGGCCTGGTGTGCTGTGATTCATGGGGTCGCAAAGAGTCGGACACGACTGAGCAACTGAACTGAACTGAACTGATGTGTGTGTATATATATATCTCAATGGAACAGAGAGAAAATGTGTGTATATATAACACACTGAGTTTTCAGTTTAGATGGTACAAAGCCTCAAACTTTGTTCTTTCTCAAATTTGTTTTGGCTATTGTAAGTCCTTTGAATTTCCATACAAATTTTAAAATCATCTTAGCCTCTATGCCGTCTCCCTCCCCATACCCAGAAAAAAGCTCATTGGGATTTTAATTGGTACTGCATTGAATCTAAGATTAATTTGTAAATTGTTAACATTGTAACTGTGTTCCTATCCATGAATATGGAATATCTCTTCATTTATTCACACTTTTTAAAATTTCTCTTAGCAAAGATCTAAAGTTTTCAGGGTACAGCTCTCACACATATTTTGTAAATATATTTCTATTTCCAATGTTTCATATATAATATATATTTCTAATGTATTATAATTGGTACTATAATTTTAACTACCAACTTATAAAACATAAATGTAACTACCATTTTCATTGATTTTATATCTCGTAACCTTGCCAAATTTGCCTTTTTCTTAGATCCGTTCAGATTTTCTTGTATGTAGGTCTGTCTTCCATTAATCAAGAAAGTGTACTTTTTCTGCTTCTATGACTGTTAGTATAACTAATGTTATCTTCAGTTCAGTCGCTCAGTTGTGTCTGACTCTTTGCGACCCCATGGACTGCAGCACGCCAGGATTCCCTGTCCATCACCAGTTCCCGGAGCTTACTCAAACTCATGTCCAACAAGTCAGTGATGTCAATGCTATCTTCGGACGATTTCTTCTGTCTTCCGACTCACCCTAGGATTGTACTGTGCAGTAAACCACTTCTCTGTAGTCAAGGGCTTTGTAATTAATAGATATTGTTTAGTAATATTTAGGATCATGTGGCCTCTATGCTCTGTTGGTCCCCAAACAATGATGAAAGCCTTAGCTGACGTATTTCCAGCACCCACAAATCTAGTTATTCATTAATAAATCTTAACTTAGAAATGCATGCCCTGTGTTCAAGCACGTACCCCTATACCCTAGGTTAACAATAAAATTGTCCCAATGGCCCCTTGGTGGTGCAGAGTGCAGCTGCAAATGCTTCTACATCACTGTTCAGCCAATCCCAATTTCCAACCCTGTGAGTAAATAACCTTATTGCAAACTGATCTATTGACTATATGGAGCTGCCAGCCTTATTTTGGGGTTTCAATATACCTTCTCAGTTCAGTGAGCACTTCCCTCCATCCTTCAACACTGTTCAAATCTATGTAACTTCTGTTTTTTTTTCTCTTGTTTAATTGCATTGACCAGGATCATCAGTAGCTTTGAAAGGAAGTAATGAGAGTAGGTATCTTTACCTTGCTTCTCACTGAGATCACAAAACAGCTATGTTGAGCTGCTGCCTATGCATTTTACAGTATGATAATCTTGCTCACACCCAGAGTTGAGATTAAGATTCCTACCACAAGTTCCCATTTTGCTTTTCCTGGGGCACATTTTAAAATAACTACTTATTGTTGAGCCCTGGGAATTTTAGTGACCTCTACCCCAAACACCTTGTAAGTAACAAGTGCTTTCTACCTGCTCTCTCTCCCCTGTTGGATCATGACCTGGTATTGGGGACTGCTCTTTGCCTGGTTCATTGCACACTCCCGCCCCATTTCTGGAATCTAAAATACATTTTGTGACTTTACTTCTTCTGTTAATATATTGAAACTATACCTTTAATCAGAACTATCCCAGGATTTCCACTTCTCTAAAGCAGAAGCTTGGATGCTGAAGGAGCCACTTGCCAACACTCGGGGTGTCACGTGCCTCCTCAGTCAGCAGGTCATATTTTGCATGCTCTTAATTTAATACACCAGTTACAAACAGGCCCCCCAACACACTGATTTTAAGTGTAAGAATCCATCCTTTCACTACTAAATGTATTAGCTGGAGGGCTTTTGTACGTACCCTTTATCTGGTTAACACGTTTGCCTTCTGATCCTAGTTCACTGAGAAGTTGTTTTTTAAATCATAAATAGGAGTTGAATTTTTAACAAATGCTTTTTCTGTATCTTTTGAAAAGATTTGATTTGAGCCATTTTTGTTTCAATCTGTATATGAGGAGAAGGACTTTTTATTTGAGTGGTATTTTCAGTCTGTGTATGTGGGGAATGACAAGGACAGCAGTCTTAGGGCCTTTTATATTAACTCTTTTCTGCACACATGGTATATTGTTTCCCATCATTTCATTTTTAGCATATATTTGACTTCATATTTTAAAATGCTTTCTTGTAGACTGTATGTATTTGGATCTTGCTTTTTATCGAATTTGACAGTCTCTGGCTTTTCACAGAGGTGTTTACATCATTCATGTTTAGTGTAATTATTGATATGATTGATTTAAATCTAACTTGCTATGTCTTTGTGGCTCAGCTGGTAAGGAATCTGTCTGCAATGTGGGAGACCTGGGTTCGATCCCTGGGTTGAGAAGATCCCCTGGAGAAGGGAAAGGCTACCCACTCCAGTATTCTTCCTGGAGAATTCCATGGACTGTATAATCCATGGGGTTGCAAAGAGTTGGACACGACTGAGCGACTTTCACTTTCACTGTTATGTCTTTACTATTAGTTCCATTTCGTATTTCCTTTTTTTCTCCTCTTTTCCTGCTTTCTTTTGGATTGAGTGTTTTTATGATCCTGTAATATCTCCACTGTCAGCTTATCAACTATACTGCTTGGTTTTATTTTTTTCAGCAGTTGCAGTTTACAGTATATACATAAATACAGTTGGCCCTTGATCAACAGGAACATTAGGGCACCAACCTTCTGTGTGGTTGAAAATTCGCATGTATCTTTACAGTCAACCCTCCCTCCAAGCTGTTCCACATCCATGGATTCAACCATCCTCTGATTGTATACTACTATAGTATATATTTACTGAAAGAAATTTTTGTATAAGTGGACCTGCTGAGTTCAAACTCATAAAAGAATCAACTGTATGTATGTGAAATTGTATTTGAAATAAGATTATGCATTTTGTTGTTCAGTCATTCAGTTGTGTCCAACTGTCTGCGATCCCCTGGACTACAGCATGCCAGGCTTCCCTGTCCTTTACTGTCTCCTGGAGCTTGGTCAAACTCATGTCCTTTGACTCAATGATTTAATATATATAATATTTTTATATATTCATTATAATTTAATATAATAATTTAGTATGTATTTATTATAATGCAGTAATTTAACATATTATAATAATTAATTTGTATATATATCATATTTATTCAATTATTTTAATCTTAATCTTAAAATAGTATAGTTCCATTTCCACCCTTAAGACTTTGTGCTATGGTACTTCTATGTATGTCCCACGGTACATTATTTTTATTTTACTCCAAATAGTCAAATATTTTAAAAGAGTTTAAAAACAAGAAATATTTCTTTTTGCTATGATAATTAGCTTGATTCAAAATTCTAGAAACTAAGATATTCATGTCTGAGAATAGCAAAAACCAAAACCATAATTCAGAAACTGTTAGCTATTTCGAGTTAATCCTAAGTAAACTCTGTATCATTTAATTGAACAATATCTATGATGAAGAGTGCCTGCTTGACAGTCATTATTTAATACATAACACAACCCTCTTTGACTTCGTTCACCCAATATTACAGAGATTTGCCAAGTGTCTAGCAAATTTAGACACTGGAGTGAGGGACTACGTATGTAGTCTTTTTTTTTTTCTTTTCTCAATTGCTTTTCATACTTTTATCCACCGATCTAGCACCATCATGCCCCTCAGATATTTTTACACCAGATTTTGATCCACATAATACAAATATTCAGCAATGAAAGCAGGTCCCTCATCTTTCACTGATTTCTCTGAGAATCCTCTACTTTCCATCCAAACAATTAAATCGCTCAACTTCTTGTTTACTAACCACAGCAGCAGCTAGGTTACTATAGCTTCCTCTAAACCATGCCAATTAGCTCTTTACATTAATTGAACTATACTTTCAACATATTCATTGGCACCCTGTTACTATATTTTTCCCTATTTAGGGAAAGGTCATCAAAATGACAGCTCGTATTTCTTTTAATTGTTCAGTTCCAGCTTTTTAATTTACACAGGAAATTGAAAGTTGTAGAGGAAGCTCTTTGTCCTCAAGGAATAGATAGAACAGAAACAAGTTCTGTTCAGCAGTTCCTCTCTGCTTATTATGACACTGTTTTGTTGCTTTCCAAATTATAAGCTCACCTCCAATAATGCAGAGAATTTAACTTACTTGAAATAATTATTTTCTTTGCATAAATATGTTATCAGTTTGATAGTGTTCATTAGCTTATGTTCAGTTTTAATGTTTGATTTTTTTTTCATTTCTTTTCAAATACATGTTGTATTTTGAACATATGAAACATTTACATAGATCAAAATTCAAAGCTATTAAAAAAGAGAAGGACATTGTGCCAGCCACAATCTCTTTACCACACTCCTGTCTCCCCACTCTCCCATCTTCCCATCCTGCCACCATCCTAGTTCCATTTTCATTAGCTTCTATGTTTCTATTTGTGGAAATAAGCACATATGTATATGTGTGAATGCATGCATATATATTTTCTTATTCGCCCTTCGACATGAAACATCGTATACTGTATACATTGTTCTGCATTTTGCTTTTTTCAGTAGTGTTTTATCTTTGAGTTTCTTCATCCATAAAATGGGAAGAACATTGTGTGAAGAGTAGACAGATGGAGGCATATGAGTCACCCACTGCAGGGTCAGACACAGTGCAACTATCTCACCCTGTCCTTACAACCCACTCTTATTGCTCCACACAGCAGCAGATGGCTACAGACACTCCCATGACTTCCTGCTGGCACTGTAAATTGAAGCATTCTGGGGGAAGGCAGGCACACACAGTTGCTCTTCCAGTGTGAATGATTTGTAGTTTTCCATTTGTCTACAACTGAAGTACTGCACCTTTTCAGACTTTGAGGTAAGCCCTCAGAACCTAAAGTTTGCTCTGATAACCGCCCTGGTGGCACCCAGAAATCTACCACAGGTAGTCGTGAACCCACCCAACCTTCTGCAGGGGACAAATAGATGCATGGCCAGTCTGCAGTGCAAAGACCTTTCTGTTTGCTTACTTCTTTACCACTTCCACATGCGTGAGTGCCTGCTAAGTCGCTTCAGTCATGTCTGACTCTGTAACACTGTGGACTGTAGCCATTCAGGCGCCTCTGTCCATGGGATTCTCCAGGCAAGAATACTGGAGTGTGTTGCCATGCCCTCCTCCAGGGGATCTTCCTGACCCAGGGATCGAACCTGGGTCTCTTGCAGTGTCTCCTGTACTGCAGGTGGATTCTTTCCTGCTGAGCCACTGGGGAAGCTCTTACCACTTCTACACTGCTCTTAATTTGTGCAGATGCACATTTCCATCTGGTGTCACTTTTCTTTTTTCATAAAGAACTTTCTTTAACTTTTCTTGTGATACAGATCAACTGAGAATAAATTTTCTTACCTTTTGTGTTCATTTTGGGGGAACAATTCAAACTAAAGTTACAGTTAGAGTTCCTTAAGGAAAATGTTTTACATTCTTCAGCAAGCAGAGAAATAACATAGAAGCCTGGTATTCAAATCCACTTAACAGTTATGTGATCTTGAGGATGCAGCTTCTCTGAGTTTCATTTTCCTCATCTATACAATGTGTTTAACTATATTTACTTTGAAGAGTTTTCATGAGGTATAGAGACTATATAAATACATACGTAGTCCCTCACTCCAGGCTGGCATTAGAAAAGATTCAATAAACAGAGAATATGGAGCTATTTTAAAAAGTTTAGGCTCTTCAGAGGAATTCTTTGATTTGCTAAAATTTTGTTAAGATTTTCATATCTATGTGCATGAGACATTTGAATCTGTAGCTTCTTTTCTTGTCATATCTTTGTCTGATTTTGTTATCAGGGTATAATGCTGACCTCATAGCATGAGTTGAAAATATTCCTCCTTTTCAATTTTCTGGGACAGTTTTAAAATATGATATTATTTTTTTCCCTAAATACTTTGTATAATAACCAGTAGCACCACCAGGGTGCTTAGGGGTGTGTGTGTGTGTGTGTGTGTGTGTGTGTGTGTCTGTAGTGTGTTTTGAAGATATTCATCCATTATTGTCTCATTTGCATCGTTTCAGATAAGAAATGTGCTACGTTCTTCACCTTTATTCCTCAGAAGATTAAGTCTTTTTTTCTTGGTTTTATGATTTTTTCTTTATCACTGGCTTTAAAAAATTTGATTACAGTGTACCTTTGTTTTCTCCAAGTTTCTTGAGAAATTTGAAGCTTGGGTTTCATTGAGCTTTTTAAATTTAGAGTGTGGGTTTAAAGTTTTTAGTAATTTGTTGGGGGCCATTATTTCTTCAAATATTTTTTCTGCCTTCTCCTCCTATGGAGATTCCATTTACATATATATTAGGCCACTTAAAGCTGTCCCATAGCTCACAGATTCTCTGTTACTGTTGATTAGTCTTTTTTTTCCCTTGGTGTTTCATTTTGGGTAGTTCCTATTACTTTGTCTTCATGCTTACTTAACTTTTGTTCTACAGCATCAAATCAGTCCTATCTTCTTTGGTATTACTACTATCGTGTATTTTTTCTTCTCAGACATGGTAGTTTTCATCTTTGAATCCTGATATACATTTAAACATTGTAAGTAGATACATGGTAGTTTAATATATATATATAATATATGTATATGTATGTATGCATGTATACTTATGCTGCATTAAGTCTTAAGATGGTGGACTGGAAGAACGTGCATTCATCTTCTCCAGTGAGAACACCAAAATTGCAACGAGCTGCTGAACAACCACTGACAGGAGGATGTTGAAACAAAAGACTGATTCAAATCAGGAAAGAAGTATATCAAGGCTGTATATTGCCACCCTGTTTTATTTAACTTATATGCAGAGTACATAATGCAAAATTCTGGGCTGGATGAATTACAAACTGGAATCAAGATTCCCAGGAGAAATATCAACAACCTCAGATATGCACATGATACCACTCTAATGGCAGAAAGCAAAGAGGAATCAAAGAGCTTCTTGATGAAAGTGAAAGAGGAAAGTGAAACAGCTGGCTTAAAACTCAGCATTCAGAAAACTAAGATCATGGCATCTGGTCCCATCACTACATGGCAAATAGATGGGGAAAAAATAAAAAGAGTGATAGATTTACTTTTCTTGGGCTTCAAAATCACTGCAAACGGTCACTACAGCCATGAAATTAAAAGACGCTTGCTACTTGGGGGAAAAAACCTATGACAAACCTACACAGTGTATTTAAAAGCAGAGACATCACTTTGCCAGCAAAAGTCCATATGGTCAAAGCTATGGTTTTTCCAACAGTCATGTATGGATGTGAGAATTGGACCATAAAGAAGGCTGCTGCTGCTGCTGCTGCTAAGTCGCTTCAGTCGTGTCCGACTCTGTGTGACCCCATAGACAGGAGCCCAACAGGCTCCCCTGTCCCTGGGATTCTCCAGGCAAGAACACTGGAGTGGGTTGCCATTTCAAAGAAGGCTGAGTGCCAAAGAATTGATGCTTTTGAGCTGTGGTGTTGGAGAAGACTCTTGAGAGTCCCTTAGACAGTAAGGAGATCAAATCAGTCAATCCTGAAAGAAATCAACCCTGAATCAACTGGAAGGACTGATGCTGAAGCAGAAGCTCCAATACTTTGGCCATCTGATACAAAGAGCTAACTCATTGGAAAAGAACTGATGCCGGGCAAGATTGAGGGCAGGAGGAGAAGGGGTGACAGAGGATGAAATAGTTCAATGGCATCATTGACTCAATAGAGTTTGAGCAAACTCTGGGAGACAGTGAAGGACGGGGAAGTCTGGCATGCTGCAGTCAGACACAACTTAGCAACTGAAAACAAATACTTATGTTGTGTATGTAGATTATACTAGGTTGGTGCAAAAATAATTGTGGCTTTGCATTTGTTGAACTTTGCTGTTTGATGTTGGAATACATTCTTAAATAAGTGTAGCTATGTTATACATCATTTTAATGTGCATTTCTCATTTTATTTTTTTCATAATGACATATTTTGGACTACAGAAGTGATGTTAGACAAAAAGCAAGTTCCAGCAGTTTTCTTATTTGAGTTCAAAATGAGTGTAAAGCAGCAGAGATAACTTGCAACATCACCAATGCATTTTGGTCCAAGAATTGCTAACAAACCAAATACACAGTGCAGTGGTGGTTCAAAAAGTGTTGAAAAGGAGACAAGAGCCTTAAGATGAGGAACACAGTGGCCAGCCATTGGAAGTTGACAATGACCAATTGAGAGGATCGTTGAAACTGATCCTCCTAGAACTACAGGAGAAGTTGCTGAAGAACGCAACATTGACCATTTTACAGTCATTTGGCGTTTGAAGCAAATTGGAAAGGTGAAAAAGCTCAATAAGTGGGTGCCTCTTGAGCTGACTGAACATCAAAAGAATAATCATTTGAAGTGTTGTCTTCTTTTATTCTGTGCAACAACAAACAATTTCTCGATCAGATTGTGATGTGCAATGGAAAGTGGATTTTATATGAAAACCAGAGATGATTAGCTCAGTAGTTGGACTGAGAAGAAGCTCCAAAGCCAAACTTGCAGCAGAATAGGTCACGGTCACTGTTTTGTGGTCTGCTGCTGATCTGATTCACTACAGCTTTTGGAATCCTGGTAAAACCACTACATCTGAGAAGTATGCTCAGCAAATCGATGAGATGCACTGAAAATGCACTATCTGCAGCCAGCATTGGTCAACAGAATGGGTCTAATTCTTCTCCACACATATCACACAACCAGTGCTTCAAAAGTTGAATGAATTGGGCTATGAAGTTTTGCCTCATCTGCCATATTCACCTGACCTCTTGCCAACTGACTACCACTTCTTCAAGCATCTCAACAACTTTTTGCAGAGAAAATGCTTCCACAACCAGCAAGAGACAGAAAATACTTTCCAAGAGTCATCAAGTCCTGACGCACAGATTTTTACACTACAGGAAACAAACTTATTGGCAAAAACGTGTTGGTTGTAATGGCTCCTATTTTAATTAATAAAGATGTGTTTGAGCCTAGTTATACTGCTGCTGCTGCTGCTGCTGCTAAGTCACTTTAGTCGTGTCCAATTCTGTGTGACCCCATAGACGGCAACCCACTAGGCTCTGCTGTCCCCGGGATTCTCCAGGCAAGAACACTGGAGTGGGTTGCCATTTCCTTCTTTGATGCATGAAAGTGAAAAGTGAAAGTGAAGTCTCTCAGTTGTGTCAGACTCTTCACAACCCCATGGACTGCAGCCCACCAGGCTCCTCCATCCATGGGATTTTCCAGGCAAGAGTATTGGAGTGGGGTGCCATTGCCTTCTCCAGAGCCTAGTTATAGTGGTTTAAATAAAATTCACAATCCAAAACTGCAATTACTTTTTTACCAAACTTAATACATATATAATCTTCATACATCTTCTTGAATGCATGAAAACAGTTAGAATAACTGTCTTTGCTGGGTATTTATAACATTCATGTCATTTTGGGGTCAGTTGCTATTGACTTTTTTCTCATTATGGTTCATATTTTCCTGCTCTTTTGCATGCCAGGTGCTTTTTTAACTTGGATACAGGTGTTGTAAATTTTACCTTGTTAGATGCTAGGCACTTTTGCATTTCTATTCCTATTAATATTCTTGAGCTTTGTTCTGAAATTCAGGTAAGTTACTTGGGACTGGTTTGAATCTTTAGGGTCTTATTTTTAAGCTTTGATAGGAGGAACCAGAGTAATGTTTTGCAGTGTTTTGTTTAGGGCTAATTTCCCTCCACTATCGAGGCAAAACTAATACCTAATATCTTATGAGGCCCCTGCTCAGTGTGAGCTCCAGGAATTGTTCCCTCAGATTCTTGTGGAGGATTCTTTGCTCCGTGGTGGGTTCTTTTCTCTCACAAACATGCTGACCTATCCTCAGATGAGAATTTGAGGGCATCTCCTGCAGATCTCTAGATTCTTTCTCCTTATAACTCTTTCTTCTCTAATGCTCTGCTCTGCAAATTCCAGCCAGATCTCAAGAGTCACTATTTTTATTGCCAATGGCCAGTGTCTTGAATTGACATTCATATTGAATGTGGGTGAAAAAGAAAGTGCATATCATTTATTGGAGAAATATTGAACTGCTTTTACACTGTGAACCCTCTGGCCATCTTGTGAAACCTATGGCTGTTTCTCAGAATAATGTTTCCAAATATACAAAGTAAAATATAGGGCTCCAAAGTAAACAGTCATAGTGTTTTTTTTTTGTAACTGATTTGTGCACTATAGTACTAGATGTACTTCTTAATTAATGCCTTAGCTAACAAGATCTAGAGGCAGGTCTAAGTTCTGTAATTTTCAAGCAGTAATGAACATAAACAATATTCTGAGACATGTGCAACAATTGCAATGTGATTTGAATGTTTCCATACTCTCTCTTGGGAGTAATGTCAAGGCATCATTAATATAACTGTGGTTTGTTGCCAACATGCATTTGGAAGGAAATACTAAATTTTAGTCTGAGGCTAGAGAAATGAACAAGCAATGGTTCTTTCTCTCTCCCCTAAGTTGAAGGACCCCTGAATTCTATTTGTAGACCCCGTAGGATCTACAATTCTAGGGTAAGAACCCTTGTTTTAATCAATGGAAACCACAGGGCCTGGAAGAAGTGAATTTTACACAATTGGCTGAGCTTACAAAATGGCAATGATTTTATTTAAATCTACCATGATCATGGTGATGTGCCAAAATGGGTCTTCCTTTCTTCCAGTTCCCAGACCAAGGAAGTTTGCCCTAGTGCTAGGAAGCCCACCTGTCAAATGACTTCGTCCCACCTTTCATCCTGAATCTCAAGTCTCCATCTCTCATAACTGACAAATTGGGCAGGTCTGCTGTTTATTTTTGCCTCTGGTCCTTTGGCCAGGCCACAAACTCCTGGACTTGTGAATACACAGTTCTGTTCCTATCCAGCGTGTCCCAACCAGAGAGTCACTGTAATTTTTGGTTTTGTTCCCATAATGCCTCCAAATGTCATTAGTCATATCCTCCTTCCCATTTCTGCCTTGAATAGGCAGTCATTATGATGGAGCCAGGCTTGTTTCAGAATTCCATGAGAACCACAGTGTCAGGCCGTCACAACTCTGGAGCTGGAAATGGAAAAGGCCACGCTCTGGGGTTGGCTGGCACAGTCCTTGTGAGTCATTATGGAAACACTGTCCCCGGATACTGCTGAGAGGGACTGGGTTACTGGTGAGTCCATCTGTCAGATGAGATCCTGACCCCCTGACATCTTAAAACGTTTCATAATGTGTGGGATGTTGGGCCTTCTGTCTGGTATCCTGGTTACATTAAAATTTGGGTTGTTTTATTCTATTTTTGGTTCTCTTGCAGTTTCCAATGTGTTAAAAAAAATACATTTTTTCAGATTACAAGAATAATACATATTCATTGTACAGAAATTGAAAGAGGCAGAAAAACATTCAGAAGGAAATTCTACCTCCCAGAGATATACATCTGATTTTTTTAATATGTTGGCATTTCCTTTAGATATCTACTGTATATAGTGCTTTTATAAGCTGTGTGTGTGTTTTAACTATAACAGTATAACTTACACAGTCCCCATTTTTAAGAATATAAAATTATATCATTTTTGCCCTAAAGGAGATCTTACATAAGATATGTCGTCCAATACACTCTTTCTGAAAATGAGAAAACTGAAATCCCAAGAGGGTAAGTGATTTATTTGCCCAAGGCTCCCCAGCTCATGAGCCACAGACTCAGGACAGGAAACCTGGATTTTTGTGTCGATTTCTTACTGCCTCATGACCTCCCTGTGTCCATATTCATCTGTCTGTGCTCATCTTCAGGCATGACCTGAAAGGGCTCTGGCCTCTCTGTCCCTTGAGGAAATACATATGAGTTCTTTAATTGCTAAGTAGGAAATTTGCCCCTGACTTAGATTTGAGTTAAGGAACTATCCAACTTCTTTAAATCCATTCCTTGTAGGAAAGTTTAAAATATGAGGGGCAAAAGAACCCCTCTTTCTCATGCAAAAATTATTTTTGGTTATCATTTGGAAATAAAAACAGTCATAACCGGCAATTTAACAACTGAACTAATATACCTGTATTAAATAACCAGTAATGGTTATTTAATAACACTTAGGGGCTTCCCTGGTGGCTCAGAGGTTAAAGCATCTGCCTCCGATGCGGGAGACCCGGGTTCGATCCCTGGGTCGGGAAGATCCCCTGGAGAAGGAAATGGTAACCCACTCCAGTATTCTTGCCTAGAGAATCCCATGGACAGAGAAGCCTGGTAGGCTACAGTCCACGGGGTTGCAAAGAGTCGGGCACGACTGAGCGACTTCACTTTCAGGAAACTTTATGAAGCTTTCCTGATGGCTCACTGGTAAAGAACTTGCCTGCCAGTGCAGGAGACTCAGGTTCGATCCTGGGTCAAGAGGAGCCCTTGGAGAAGACACTGGCCACCCACTCCAGTACTCTTGCCTGGGAAATCCCATGGACAGAGGAGCTTGGTGGGCTACAGTCCCTGGAGTCGCAAAGAGTCAGACACCAGTTAGCGATTAAACAGCAACAACATGAAACTTTATGGTATGTATATTTTTCAGAATTGCAAATTCACCCTCAGAAAGTAAGGAGGGTGCATAGTATAGAGTATGCTATAGAGTAGTGTGATATGGTATATAATATAGTTAATATTGTATAGAATAGAATAAAATGAATGTGGACTTCCAAAGTCAGGTGGTCTGAGATTCAGATTCTGTTTCTGCACCTTCCTGATTTGTAATCTTGGGAACTGAAGCTCTTTGAGCTTTATTTCATCATCTGTAAAATAAATATAATAATAGCAGTTATCCTAAGATCTATATCTATATACAATAAATAAAACTTCATTACCATTTTCTTTATAGAAGCAAGTGGGAAAAAAGTGAGAGACGAATTTCTGAATTGGTGAAGATAATAACTAAAAATATAAAGCTGCCTAAATTGAAGAAGAACCTTACCCAAAAATAAAGAAAAAAAGAAGAATAGGAATGACTTGAATATAAAAAATAAGCATAACATAAAATAAAGACAGAACTGAGGCCAAACATGTCTGGCATGTCAATCAATGTAAAGCAGCTTGCTGCTAAGTCGCTTCAGTCGTGTCCGACTCTGTGCGACCCCATAGACGGCAGCCCACCAGCCTCCCCCGTCCCTGGGATTCTCCAGGCAAGAACACTGGAGTGGGTTGCCATTTCCTCCTCCGATGCATGAAAGTGAAAATGAAAGTGAAGTCGCTCAGTCGTGTCTGACTCTTAGCGACCCCATGGACTGCAGCCTACCAGTCTCCTCCGTCCATGGGATTTTCCAGGCAAGAGTATTGGAGTGGGGTGCCATTGCCTTCTCCGAAAGCAGCTTAAGTCACCCATTTAAGAGATTTTCAGATTGACTTATAAAACCAAACCTAACTCTATGCTATACAGAGAAAAGTTGAAAACTAAAAATAAAAGCAGGACTTTTGCTTCTGATCCATGATGGAGTACCAAGAACAGATTTGATCTCCCACTACAAACAGCTAGAAAACAGCAAAATACTGTAAACAGCTGGTTTCAGACATTGAACAACAGGGAACACGGGACTGTGATCCCTCATAGAAGGGAAATAAGTAAGGTGAGCATTGCCCCATTCTCTGCCTGGAGACAATTTCTGGACCACTGGTATGGCAGAAAGACACAGGCAGACCCAGGCAGCCTTGCTGATCAAGGAGATGGAGTTACAGTTCAAGGATACTGTCGGGAAAACAGCCACTCATACATTTCCAGTCTGAGTGTAAATTGGTAAAAACCTTGATGGCGGTCAATTTGGCAATATCTACAAACTTCAGCCCTGGGATTTTTTTGGAAGGAATGATGCTAAAGCTGAAACTCCAGTCCTTTGGTCACCTCATGCGAAGAGTTGACTCACTGGGAGAGACTTTGATGCTGGGAGGGATTGGGGGCAGGAGGAAAAGGGGACGACAGAGGATGAGATGGCTGGATGGCATCACTGACCCGATGGACGTGAATCTGAGTGAACTCCGAGAGTTGGTGATGGACATGGAGGCCTGGTGTGCTGCAATTAATGGGGTCGCAAAGAGTCAGACACGACTGAGCGACTGAACTGAACTGAACAAACTTACTGTTTGAGCTGTCAGTCTCATGTTTGGGAATTTATTTTTTAGATATTCTTATCCAGCTGAAAATGAGATAGATACATGGTTGCAGCAGCATTGAAGCATTGTTGATAACTAGAATAATATTGGGAAATGCTAATGTCCAATAATAGTGAGTGGACTAAACAAAATATAATATATTCATACAATGGAATACTGTATATCAATAAGAAAAAAGCTAATCTTTTTTTCTGAATACATACAAAAATTCTAAATAAAATATTAGCACATCAAGTCCACTAATGAATTAAAAATAGTACATTTTTCCCAACTGAAGAGTAGAATTTGTCCTAATGAGGGAGAAAAAGCAAAGATCCTCTTGAGAAGTATAGAAAAAGCAGCTGACAAAATTTAATGTTTATTCTTGCCAAAACTGCTTAGCAAACTAAAACAGAAGGAAATTTTCTTTACTTTGATCAAAGGTATGTGGTTGTTATCAGTACTGTTCACTGATATTTCTGGTTTTTCTCCTTTCAAGCACAGTACATGGTTCTAGAAAGACAGGCAATCCACTGTGAAAAATTTAATTGAGCTGTTTTGCACTATAAAATTAATTTTAAATAGAATAAAGAGCAACACAAATCTCATAATTAGAAAAAAAAGTAGAAAATGTTTATAACTTTTAAGATTTTCTTAAACAAGATCCATATAAAAACGATTAATAATTTGGCCATGTAAAAATGTATTCTTTCTGTACCACAAAAGAAAGCATTCAAAAGTCAAAAATAGAAGGATGGGCTAAGGGAAAATATTTCCACACCAGTTTGAGCTGTTTTGCACTATAAAATTAATTTTAAATAGAATAAAGAGCAACACAAATCTCATAATTAGAAAAAAAAAGTAGAAAATGTTTATAACTTTTAAAGATTTTCTTAAACAAGATCCATATAAAAACGATTAATAATTTGGCCATATAAAAATGTATTCTTTCTGTACCACAAAAGAAAGCATTCAAAAGTCAAAAATAGAAGGATGGGCTAAAGGGAAAATATTTCCACACCAATACAGAAAAAGGGTTATTACCTAGACCAGCACTGTCATAGAATGTCCTGCGATGAGGGAAATGTTCACACTCTGTGTTGCCCAGAGGGACAGCCACAGGCCACATGCAGCTATGCCCACTTCAGATGTGACCAGTTTGAGGAACTGAAGCCTTAATTAAATTATTTTCAATTTAAATAGACAAATATGGCCTGTGTGACTCATATTGCAAAGTGCAGATCTAAAAAAGAAAATGCTCCAATACATGGAAGTTTTAAAAAAACAAACAAGAGACACACTAGTTTAGAATATGAACAGGCAAATCACAGAAGAGGAAATAAAAATGGCCAATAAACATGTAAAAATTCTTCAATCTGCCTCAAAAAAATAAAAACCCTGCAAATTTAAATACAATAAAATATCCTTTGGGAGTAAAAATTTTTTTTAATATAAAATTTTATAATTTGTTAATATCTAGGATTGGAGAAAGTGAGGGGAAATGGCTACTCTTTTCCATTGTTTTTGTGGGCAATTTAGCAGTATCTATCAAAATTTTTAAATGTGCATAACTTTAATGTAGCAATTACTAACATTTTTATGGAGCTTGACAAATTAGAGTAGAATAAAAAGAATATTCTAGGATAAATTCACCTAGAATAGAAAGTATATGTGGATAAATAAGAAATTTTTTGAAAAGAGAAAAACAACATAGAAGGAAACTCTTGCCCCACCAAATCTCTTTCTTGGAAAAATGCTAAGTGTGAGCACATATATTAGGTATTCAATTAAAAAACAACAAAAAAAAAGACAGGGTACTTCACTGGCAGTCCAGTGGTTAAAGCTTTGCCTTCCAGTGTAAGGGATGCAGGTTCCATCCCTGGTCAGGGAACGAAAATCCCACATGCCTCGTGGCCAATAAAACAAAACATAAAACAGAATCAACATTGTAACAAATTCAGTAAAGACTTTAAAAATATCCACACAAAACACGTCTATAAAATACAGACAAATTTTAGCTTTAATGATATTACAGGGCAACTTGAACACTTCTGGAGACCACTGTGGAAACCCAGTTGAAGTGTCTACAAAAGTTGAGCATTTAAGGATCTACTCAACAGAAATGCATACGAATTTATACCAAAAGACATATTCAAGAGTATTCAGCACAGCACAAGTCATAGAGCCTCAGCTGAAAACTCCATACAGGTCCATCAGTGGTTTCATGAGTTGATAAATTACAGCGTATTCCTACAGTGAAAAACTCTGCTGCAACGAAAATGAATGAATTACTGGTATACACAGTTATGGAAATGAATCTCATAAATAAATGTTTAGTAAAACAAGCAAGACATAAGAATGCACCCCAAGTGCATCTGTTTACATAAGTGTCACAAGCAAGCAAAATAATCAAAGGGCATATGTATAATCCATGCATACATTCAATGGCTATCTCTAAGGGAACGGAGCATGACTGGGAGACAGCCATCCCGAGAAGTCTGTCCCTTTACAGTGTCTGGTCATTTGTCTCTTCCAGAAGTAGGATTGGTTTTCCAAAGGTTCGTCTCCCACCAGGGTGCTGCATCAGAGATGGAAGTTTGTTTCTTCCTGGCTTACTTACTCTTGAAGCCCATGCACCGAGAAACAGAAGTCTGATCTTTACTGGCTTGATGCTTGCCTGCTTAATTTCACTTAGTGAGTCCGAGTTGGAAACCCCAGTAATAAAACCATTATTGTGTCAAATGATCACAACCCCAGATGGACGTTTGTGCTAGTGTCCAAGTGAGTTAATGAGCAGCATGTTTAGAACTGTGCCTGGCACATACTAAGATCATATGTTTATTTTTACTGTAATTACTATTATGCTTTCCATATCCAAACGTGAAGTTTATGTCCCTTTTCTTATCTCCAAACAAAATAATCATACATAGAACTTTAAGAAATTCCAATACATACCTAAGTTTCGTAAAATCTATTTCCTTTCTACATCCCATCATTAAAAAAAAACATTTATTTTGATTATAAACATTTCGAAGGTACAAGAAGTGCAGAAAATGATATTATACACATCCACAGAGCCTCCACCACCTAAATTTAACAGATGTTAATATTTGGCTGTATTTGCTTCAGATCTTTGTGTGTTTTTTAAAGTAAAAGAAGCATATATGGAATTTAGAAAGATGGTAACAATAACCCTATATGCGAAACAGCAAAAGAGACACAGATGTATAAAATAGTCTTTTGGATTCTGGGGAGAAGGCGAGGGTGGGATGATTTGAGAGAATAGCATTGAAACATGTATATTATCATATGTGAAACAGATCGCCAGTCCAGGTTTGATGCATGAGACAGGGTGCTCAGGGCTGGTGCACTGGGATGACCCAGAGGGATGGGATGGGGAGGGAGGTGGGAGGGCTTTCAGGATGGGGAACACATGTACACCCATGGCTGATTCATGTCGATGTATGGCAAAACCAATACAATATTGTAAAGTAATTAGCCTCCAATTAAATAAATGTTTAAAAAAGAAAGAAAAAATATAACAGAAAAAATAAATAAAAGTAAAAGAAGCTGCTAAGCATCCCTCCCTTCAATGACTCTTTTCTCCCCTTTCCTTCAAATCCCAGAGGGTTTTACTCTCCTAAGGTTAGTATATGCCATCCCCACTTTTACTCTAAATGCATTTATTTACAGAGTCCCAATTTAATATTAAACTATTAATTGAAAGCTGAAATAATATACAGTCCTGATAATGACCTTTCTCAAAATGTCTTAAACAAAGAAGAGGAACTCTTGAAACAAGGCGATGTCCATTGATAGAGGATTTGGTGAGATTCAGAGACACTTTATGGGCAGGACAGTTTCTACTTTGCACAGAAGCTGCCTTTCTGTGTAAATAATGACTGGCAAGGCACCACAGCCCATCTAAGCTGGTCTCAGAATTTTAAGCACTAGTGTCATCGACCACAGTGGCCCACAACACGTGCTTCACAGAATGTCCAACAGCTGAATCAAAGTGTCAGCTTCTGGACGCAGCAGTGATGGAGGCTCCTGCCTGCCTGCCCGAGACCAGGGACAGCTGTGACCTGCAGGTGAGGTCCCTGTGGTTGCCCACGCCCCTCATGCCCTTCAGATGGCTGGCCCTGGGCTCTTCTTGTGACCTGCCCAGGAATCTGTAGCAGCTATGCTGACAGGTGTCCTAGCACTTGTTGGGCTGAGGACTCGACTGTCTCATGTCACCTTACATTAAGACATGATGAGCTGTTCCAGTCTTAAAGCTTCTTCTGTGATGAGTCCCACCTCCCTGGAGGCGGGTCCTTGGATACCACCCCTGCCCCCAGCCCCTCTAGAGTCTCCCCTGGGGTTTGTGAATGCCCTGGCTGCAGCACAACATCCATTCATTATGGAATTAAATTATTCATTATATTATCATTACATAAATTTTACTATCCACCCCTAGACAAGCATTTCTGTGTGCAAGCCCTGCAGTGCTTGCTGTAGGGATGACATGGACCCTGCTGTCCAGGAGGAGAGAAACAATGGGAACAGGTGTCTCGAGCGTGCCAGAATGTGGACATGCTGAAGGAATTCAGGCAAGGAAAGACAGACTGTCAGAGCCCTCCCAGTTCACCTTGGGAAGAGTCCCCTGATGAGCTTGTTCTATAAAGAATCCTCGTGCAATGCAGGAGATGCAGGTTCAGTCCCTGGCTCAGGAAGATCCCCTGGAGGAGGAAATGGCAACCCACTCCAGTATTTCTGCCTGGAAAATTCCGTGGACAGAGGAGTCAGATGGGCTATAGTCCAAGGGTCACAGAGTCAGACACAACTGAGTAAGTGAGCACACCACCCGCATCAGTCTCAGCTGCCAAGAAGACGAAATACGGGTGCCCCAATATCTCTACAGGGCCCTTTAGAAAACTCACATTCACAACTGGCAAGTGGGCTCTCCCTCCTCCCACCTTTGCAGCTGCATCATCTATCAAGCTGCCTGGGGTGGGGAAGGGGGTTGGTCCATCCTGGTTCTTAGCTACCCCTGGGATTCTATATCCCTGGAATTTCCTGCTTCTTCTCACCATCCTATAAAAACTTACTTTTCCTGGATGCCTTCTGATTATTGTTTTACTGTTTCCTTTATTGGTACTTTTATTGGTGAACAGAATAGTTGATACAATAAAATGTGTTACTCTAAGATAAGAATCTTAGAGCTAAAAGTACCGTTTAGTTCTAGAGTTATTAATCAAATTTCTTAGTGAATAGGCTTCTGGAGGCCCAGAAATTACCCAAAACTTAATGCAATGCACCTTTTTTCAGGGGGAAAGGGCCTAAAGTTTTCATCAGGTTCTTAAATAATAGTAACAATAAATCAATAAGTGTTAAGAAGCATTGATCTATTGCACTACATTCATTGATCTATACTGCATTCAACCAGTGTAAATAGAATGCATCAGGCATCCACAACAGACAGTAACAAGGTAGACATAGCCCTACCCTCAAGTCACTAAGAATCTTATACATTGGAACAATAAAAGAGTATACACACACAACTAAGTATAGATAGTAATGAATGCTGTGAGGGAAACAGTGAAATGCTAGAGGATAATGGGACCTGCTCAGAAGGGTGGTTGGGTTAGTCTGGTCCATTGGGGCTTGACTTGAGACCTAAAGGATATTTAGGAGCCAGCTTTAAACAGATAGGAGGAAAGCATTCTAGTCAAAGAGAATGGCAAGTGTGAAGGTTTTGCAGAAGGGAAGAGACATGGAGGTTCGAGGAAAGGGGGAATAGTGATGCTGGATGGAGTTGGAGAAGGGGGAATTATGCAATGGGTGCCATGTAAGCACTGGTAACCAGACTGAGTTTTTACAAGGTGCAATGAAAGCCACTTTAGGGGGTTGGGCAGGTGAGTGACACAAGAGCGCTCAGGTTTGAGGAATGCCCATGGCTGCCTAGAAGAATAGGGTGTAAGAGAGGCAAGGGCTGGTAGATGATTTCGCAGATGAGAGATAATGGTTGCTTGGCCTGGAGAGGTGGAGGAGGGTAGAATTAAGGTATGTTTTAGAGGCAAGCTGATGAGATTTGATGATGGGTTGTAGAGGGGGAGGGGAGGAGTCAGGAGGCCACTTATCTGGGTTGAGCCACTTGCTGAATAGTCATGTTTCCCAAGATGGGGAAGCCTGGATCAGGTTTGGGTTGAGGGGTTAATCAAGTCCAATTTTCAACATGCTAAGTCTCGGAAGAGGTTGAGGAGAACAAGCTTATGAAAGAAATGTAGTCAGAGTGCCACAAGTGTTGGGTACCTATTTGAGGTTTAAAATCATGAACTAAATATCAGGTTGTGTCTAGCCATGTTCATCTGTTGAGGTGTTGTTCTTGTATTTCAGCCACTAAGTTGTGTCTGTTCTTTGTAACCCCATGGACTGCAGCACATCACACCTCCTTGTACTTCACCATCTCCTGGAGTTTGCTTAAGTTCATGTCCACTGAGTCGGTGATGCCATCCAAGCATGTTATCCTCTGTTGCCCTCTTCTGCCTTTAATCTTTCCCAGAATCAGGGTCTTTTCCAAAGAGTCAGCTCTTCAATCAGGTGGCCAAAGTATTGGAGTTTCAGCTTCAGCATCAGTCCTTCCAATGACTATTCAGTGCTGATTTCCTTTATGATTGAATGGTTTGATCTCCTTGCAGTCTAAGGGACTCTCAAGAGTTTTCTCCAGCACCACAGTTCAAAAGCATCAATTATTCGGCACTCTGCTTTCTTTATAGTCCAAATCTCACATCTGTACAGGACTACTGGAAAAACTATAGCTTTGACTAGATGGACCTTTGCTGGCAAAGCGATGTCTCTGCTTTTTAATATGCTGTCTAGTTTTGTCATAGCTTTCCTGCCAAGAAACAATCATCTTCTAATTTCATGGCTGCAGTCACCATCTGCAGTGATTTTAAAGCCCAAGAAGAGGAAATCTGTCACTATTTCCACCTTTTCCCCATCTGTTAGGTGCAGTGAGCAAAAAGTCAGGTGATGGGAATTCCCTGATAGTCCAGTGGTTAGGGCTCTGCACTTTCACTGCTGAGAGTGCACATTCAATCCCTGGTCAAGGAACTAGGATCCTGCAAGCCTAGTGGCATGGCCCAAAGTAAATAAATAAATAAAGCAATTATAAACATTCGTGTACAGGTTGTGTGAATATAAGTTTTTCTTTTTAAAAAAGGCAGGTGATGATTTAATCATAAGTTAGGGTGTTGTCAGCTAATTGTGAAAAATGCAGAGAAGGGCTAGAGAATTGAAGCTATTTGCAGGAAGCAGCTGTAGTGATGCAGTAGAGACTACGGTGGTTCGAGATCCATTTTCTGCTTCTTCTCAGGAACATGGTTGGGCTACATTTCCCATATTCCCCTGAGGTTAGATGTGACTATATGACTAATTCCTGCCAATGCAATGAGAAGAGAAGATGTGAAGGCCACTTCTTAGCCTGCCCATCAAAACCTTCCTTATGTGTTATTCCATGCTCTTGTCCCCATTCAGCTGACTGTTTCGGTGACCTCCAGAGGGACCTTGGAATCTACTGTTGCAGATGGCAGAATCATAGCGCTTGTGCCTGAGACCTGTAGAAAGCAGGACATCTCTCCACCACACACATGCGCAGCTTACCCTGCCCACCTGGATTGTTACCTGAGAAAGAAAGTTTCTCATATGTTGAGCCATTACACATTTGAGTATATTTGTAACTAAAAGTGTGGCAGCTCTAACTAGTGCAATAATAGGTCATGTCAAAGGAAGAAGATGGGATGGGAACTAATGGATCAGAGGGCCCCGTTTCTAACTGAAACCTCAATGAACTGAGAGGATTTCCTGGAGGAGCTAGGCAGTGGTTCTCAACCAAGGCTGCACATTCAAATCACCTAAAGACTACTAGAATCTTCAATGTCTGGGCTGCTCCCCAGACCAATTAAAATCAGATCTGGGAGGAAAGGTGACTGGGACTTCCCTGGTGGCTCAGATGGTAAAGAATCTGCCTGCCATGCAAATCTAGGCTCGATTGCTGGGTCAGGAAGATCCCCTGGAAAAGGGAATGGCAACTCCCTTCAGTATTCTTGCCTGGGAAATCCCATGGACAAGAGGAGCCTGGTGGGCTACAGTCCAGGTAGGTGGTCGCAAAGAGTTGGACACAACTGGGTGACTAACACTTTGTGTGCAGAGAGAAGGGAAAGGGAAGAAAGGAGGAGCCCAGTCATTTTTTAAAACTTCTCAGTTGATTCCAGTGTGCAGCCAGTATGCTGCTGCTGCTAAATCACTTCAGTTGTGTCCAACTCTGTGAGACCCCATAGACAGCAGCCCACCAGGCTCCACCATCCCTGGGATTCTCCAGGCAAGAATGCTGGAGTGGGTTGCCATTTCCTTCTCCAATGCATGAAAATGAAAAGTGAAAGTGAAGTCGCTCAACTGTGTCCGACTCTTCACGACCCCATGGACTGCAGCCCACCAGGCTCCTCTGTCCATGAGATTTTCCAGGCAAGAGTACTGGAGTGGCCATAAAACAAGGATGAAATCTTGATGATCTGATTCATGGATCTCAGTCCTATAAGGGTTTTACATGCATTTTATGACCAATAGGTCACCTGGAGGAGCCTCACATCTGGGAGAGGGGCATCTGCATCTCAGAAGACACCAACCAGAGTGGACTGCAGGCCCTTGAGGGATGCCAGCTGGTTACGGAGAATGGCCAAGAACGAGTATCTCCTTCTCCACTCCAGTATATGGTCAATGTCAGAGAGAGAGGGAGAGAGGGGGACTCCTGAAATGGATGTGATTCAATATAAGAAATAACCTGTTTTGTCCCTATTTGGTTAAAATTTACATTATCTGCTATCAGAAGGAATTAAATGATTATATTTAGACTTGGATTTCATAATTTGGGAAATGTATGCCTGCTTGAATGCATTTTAATCATGAGCGTTTTATTTCAAATCAGCCTCTGCTGTCAAATCCGTTGTCAAGGACTCAGTGTAATGATGGCGATCTCAGGTCCCAGTCCATCTGAGAGAGACCTTGCCATTGGTCCTCAAACCAGACTGGCCCAGTCGGTGGGCTTGATTCTTACTTGGGAGCTGCCTGAGTCCCTAACCCTGGCTAGTTCCCGAGGAGACATGATACAGTATAAATTTATCACTTTCACTGGCAGGTGACTCATGGGATATATGTCTGTATCCACATCTGAACCATCTTTACCTCCTTCATAGACTTAACTACAAAGCTTCTTGCTTAGACTCAGTTTAGTTCAGTTGCTCAGTCGTGTCCGAGTCTTTGCAACCCCATGAATTGCAGCACACCAGGCCTCCCTGTCCATCACCAACTCCTGGAGTTCACTCAAACTCATGTCCATCGAGTCAGTAATGCCATCCAGCCATCTCATCCTCTGTCGTCCCCTTCTCCTCCTGCCCCCAATCCCTCCGTGCATCAGAGTCTTTTCCAATGAGTCAACTCTTCTCATGAGGTGGCCAAAGGACTGGAGTTTCAGCTTTAGCATCAGTCCTTCCAAAGAACACCCAGGACTGATCTCCTTTAGAATGGACTGGTTGGATCTCCTTGCAGTCCAAGGGACTCTCAAGAGTCTTCTCCAACACCACAGTTCAAAAGCATCAATTCTTTAGCACTCAGCTTTCTTCACAGTCCAACTCTCACATCCACCTCTTCTTAATATCTTCTGCTTCTTTTAGGTCCATACGATTTCTGTCCTTTATCGAGCCCATCTTTGCATGAAATGTTCCCTTGGTATCTCTAATTTTCTTGAAGAGATCTCTAGTCTTTCCCATTTTTTCCCATTCTGTTTCTAATAGAGGAAATTAGAGATTTCCTCTATTTCTTTGCATTGACCACTGAGGAAGGCTTTCTTATCTCTTCTTGCTACTCTTTGGAACTCTGCATTCAGATGCTTATATCCTTCCTTTTCTCCTTTGCTTTTCACTTATCTTCTTTTCATAGCTATTTGTAAGGCCTCCCCAGACAGCCATTTTGCTTTTTTGCATTTTTTTTCCATGGGGATGGTCTTGATTCCTGTCTCCTGTACAATGTCACGAACCTCTGTCCATAGTTCATCAGGCACTCTATCTATCAGATCTAGGCCCTTAAATCTATTTCTCACTTCCCCTGTATAATCATAAGGGATTTGGTTCTTCAATTTTAGTCTGAATTTGGCAATAAGGAGTTCATCTGAGCCACAGTCAGCTCCTGGGCTTGTTTTTGCTGTGTAGAGCTTCTCCATCTTTGGCTGCAAAGAATATAATCAATCTGATTTCGGTGTTGACCATCTGGTGATGTCCATGTGTAGAGTCTTCTCTTGTGTTGTTGGAAGATGGTGTTTGCTATGACCAGTACGTTCTCTTGGCGAAACTCTATTAGCCTTTGCCCTGCTTCATTCCGTATTCCAAGGTCAAATTTGCCTGTTACTCCTGGTGTTTCTTGACTTTCTACTTTTGCATTCCAGTCCCCTATAATGAAAAGGACATCTTTTTTGGGTGTTAGTTCTAAAAGGTCTTGTAGGTCTTCATAGAACCATTCAACTTCAGCTTCTTCAGCGTTACTGGTTGGGGCATAGACTTGGATTACCATGATATTGAATGGTTTGTGTTGGAAACGAACAGAGATCATTCTGTCATTTTTGAGACTGCATCCAAGTACTGCATTTTGGACTCTTTGGTTGACCATGATGGCTACTCCATTTCTTCCAAGGGATTCCTGCCCACAGTAGTAGACACTCAAAAATACTAATAGACCAAGGGGTAATAGTAACCATAACAATGAAAACAACAAGATGTTTTATTCAAATTTGTTCAATGGTATCACTCATATCTAAAGTCTCATTTATCATTTTACTGTATATTGCTTTGGCTTTAAGTAATTTTAAAGAATACTTTAAATTATCTATTTAATTTGATCATCCCTTCCCTCTTTTAACTTTTGATATTTTCTAAATTTTCTTTCATAATATTTGTATGTTTGTGTATTTTTATAAGCAAATAGGAATACTAAAGGATTTTAAATGGGCCATGCCACCTTGATAACCTCTGTTGAAAAAATTATTTAAATGTTGCATGCACATGTATGTGCATGGTTAGAACATTTAAACAGCATCTGAGAGTATGAAATGCCAACAGCCCGTGACTTTCTCTATTCCCCTGCCCTCTGTCCCTTTCCCCAAAGAAGTCACTGTTAAGAGTGTCATATTTTCTTTCCAGAAAGCAAAATATACATATGCCAATACAGAATTTTAAACATATTCTTTTTTTATAATTTATACAGAATGAAGCCTATTATACATACTGTTCTCTAACTTGCTTTTTTTTCCAATGATGTATCTTAAAGATCATACCATATCAATATATGTGGCTCTACTTTAGTTTTTAACAGCAGAATACTCTGTAGAATGACTTTGATATAGTTTATATAACATTTTTCTCCCAGACACTTTTCTTATTTTCAGATTCAGACTTATAAACAATGCATTAGTGAACATACTACTTTTGCAAACTTTTATGTGTAAACTTTTATATGGCAAACTCAAAATGATGGTTAAAACATTTTAAGAAATAATTTATGATTTGAAATATAAAAACGGCACATTAAGGCCATTACAGAAGCAGATCCCTGAGTTGACTTATTTTACTGATACATACGGGGAAGGGAAAGAGCATTTGCCTTTTCTACACCATCAAGGTCTCAAGTCAACATGAGCAGAGGCAAGCAAAAAGGAAAGTTACACTTTACTTTCAGAGTCAACACTTCAGCGATATTTCTATCCCTGGGTGACCAGAAATGGCCCAGGAACTTGTGAATACAAAGCACTTTTTCTCAGCCTCGAGCTCACTCGGGGTGTCTGTCATTTGCTCAGAGCAAAGACGAAATCTGAAGCAAAATAGGCGGAGAAAAGGCTTCCATCAGGGCCTGTTGCTTTCTGATGCCCTGCCCGAGAGAGCATGAGAATGAACATATTCTGCTTCCTACTGAGTACATTAGATGTAGGATATACACACCTATAAAATTTCCATTGGGACAAAAGTTTATATCCAGGCTTCTAGTTTGTCTTCTCAGAGGTAGCCACTATTATTACCTAAGGAAACTTCAGATTGTCTAGGAGAAGGGTTTCTCATCTTCAGCACTACTGACATTTTGTGCTAGATAATTATAGTCTTCGGAGAGGAGGAGCTGTTCTGTGTACTGCAGGATGTTTTAGCAGCCTCTCTGATCTCTACCCACTAGTTGCCCTGTCCAGTTGTCTCCAGATATTATCAGTGTTATTTCTGTTGAAAACCGCTGGCCTTGGGACACACACACATACAGACACAGACACAAGCACACACACAGGCTACCTGTATGTATATATGTATATACATATATACATATATATGTATATTATATATACATATAATACATATATACATATATTACATATACATATATACATATTACATATATGTATATATGTATATTACATATATGTATATATGTGTATATACATATATATATGTATATATATAATATATATGATTCTCAGGTGGTGTTAGTGGTAAAGAACCCACGTGCCAATGCAGAGATGCAAGTTGATCACTGGGTCTGGAAGATCCCCTGGAGAAGGAAATGGCATCCCGCTCTAGCATTCTTGCCTGGAGAATCTCATGGACAAGGCTACAGTCCAAAGGGTCATAAAGAGCTGGACATGACTGAAGTGAGTTAGCATCCATGCATACTGAACTGAACTGAATATATGATGGCTGAATAATATCTGCTTGTATGGTTGTACCATAAATTGTTTACCCAATCTCACCTTGAGAAACCTGTAGGCAGGTCAAGAAGCAACAGTTAGAACCAGACATGGAACAACAGACAGGTTCAAAATTGGGAAAGGAGTATGTCAAGGCTGTATATTGTTACCCTGTTTGTTTAATTTATAAGCAGAGTACATCATGTGAAATGCTGGGCTGGATGAAGCATAAACTGGAATCAAGATTACTGGAAGAAATATCAATAGCCTAAGATATGCAGATGACATCACTCTTATGGCAGAAAGAAAAGAGAAACGAAAGAGCCTTTTGATGAAAGTGAAAGAGGAGAGTGAAAGTGCTGGCTTAAAACTCAACATTCAAAAAACTAAGATCATGGCATCTGGTCCCATCACTTCATCCAAATAGATGGGGAAACAATGGAAATAGTGACAGACTTTGTTCTCTTTGGCTACAAAATCACTGTGGGCAGTGACTGCAGCCATGAAATTAAAAGACGCTTACTCCTTGGAAGAAACCTAGACAAACTTAGAGAGAATATTAAAAAGCAGAGACATTACTTTGCCAACAAAGGTCCATATAGTCAAAGCTATCATTTTTCCAGTAGTCATGTATGGATATCAGAGTTGGACTATAAAGAAGGCTGAGTGCCAAAGAATTGATGCTTTTGAACTGTGGTGTTGGAGAAGACTTTTGAGAATCCCTTGGACTGCAAGGAGATCAAACCAGTCAACCCTAAAGGAAATTAACCCTGAATATTCACTGGAGGGATTGATGCTGAAGCTGAAGGTCCAATACTTTGACCACCTGATGTGAAGAGCTGACTCATTTGAAAAGACCCTGATGCTGGGAAAGGTTGAAGGCAGGAGGAGAAGGGGATGACAGAGGATGAGATGACTGGATGGCATATCTGACTCAATGGACATGAGTTTGAGCAAATTCCAGGAAATGCTGAAGGACAGGGAAACCTGGCATGCTGCAGTCCATGGGATCAGAAAGAGTCAGACACAACTGAGTGACTGAACAAAAACAACGCTTTGATAGGTATTTCGTTTTTTAAAAAAATTATTTTGCTGCACTAAACAATTCTGTAAATATAAATATATATATAAAGTATATCTGTGGGGTAAATTCTTAGATGTGAAATTGCTGAGCCAAAGGTATGTGTATGTAAAATTGTGATAAATACTAACCAAATTGCCTTCCAAAGAGACTGTACCAATTTTCACTCCCACTAAAGAGGTACAAGGGTGCCAGTTTCTATACACCCTTGCCAACTCAGTGTGTTAACACATCTTTTCATCTTTTTTAATCCAAAAGGTGAAAAAAGTCTTTCTTTAACCTCAGCTCTGCCACTGTGTTCAGTTCTAGAACAGGTATTCTGAAGAGAAATTGCTCAAAAATGCACCCTTTTATAGATCCAAAGACCAGGACAGAGAATTCTGGTGAATTTTGATGAAGCTCTTCAGGGTTTTGTTTTTTTTTTTTTTTTTGCAGGCTGAATCTAATTTATCTAAGCTCTTAGAAATTGCAAGTGATTCTCAAGGAGAGGCCCCAACCCCTTGAGACCGTGTGCTTAGCTCACACAACATGCTGAAGCATGATTTCTGGAAAGGTGTTTTGCATTCCTGTAGATACATATATGATAAATATTTTGTTATCATCTTTCTCTGGTGCTGAGAGGTACTATCTGTCTGCTTTAATCTATGTGCTGAATTACAGATATACATGATCAAATAAAGTCAAGACAAGAATCAGGCCTCATAAAAATCTTGCCTACAGCATGTACCAAAAGATGTCAGTCATGCCAAGGAAAGCCAAGGGTTGTGCAATTACCCAGCAGAGGTTGAAATTTTTGACAAAAACAGGGACTTCATTGAAAATAGTATAAAAATGAAGCTTCATTAAAAAAAAAAAGTCATTTTGATACTTTGCTAATGTGAACATTGAAAACCATGGCTTCTGACCTCCAGTATTTCCTTCCTCTGTAAAGCCCAGGATAAAATAGATTTTCCATTCTCAGATTTTCTGGGTTGGTCACTTTGGCTCTAACTTAAACCGAGTTTTCAAGTGGTTGCATCAGACCAGAATGTTCCACACTTTGCCATTGCCTGATTGAAGACAAAGATCCATTCTTCCACCCAGGGACCAGTTATCGGAAGCCTACTATGTGTCAGGTCCTCAGCTAGACTCTGGCAAAGGCTCTGATGAGTAAGATACCACGCCTGCTGGCCAGACCTCGTATGAAAGAAGATCATTTGGGAACCAGGCGAGAGAGCCGGCGGTATGAAGAAGTCTGCCTGTGTGTGTGTGGAGGTCCCCAGGACACACCAGAAGAAGCTTTCAGGGTTCATCAGAGTCCAGAGAGCTCAAATTTACCGACAAGTGCAAATGGCTCTGACTACTCTTAGAGAAGCTACTGAAGTCTGTGATCTGATCACCTCCTATTCACCCGCTTGGAGTAGGAGGGATCGCCTAAAAAACACAAGATGGCCAACACATGACACCCAGCCGTGGACAGATGAGACTGGCGGTAGTTTATGATTCACATGAACTCACAGCCTGAGGGAGGAAGAGACTGGACTCCACGCAGCACCACTATGGGCTTGCTCTCAGGAGCAGAGGGAACCAGCAAGAGCAGTGGGAGAAACAGGAGGGTGAGATGCCCACTGGTTCCTGCAGGACAATGTGGTTTCCTTGTTTGAATAATTGTGTGGGCTGAATGAATGAAATGAATCCTATGAGGTTTAGAACTGGGTGGGGTCTGGCTGATCTGGCTGATTTGGCTGACAGGGGCTGGGTAGGGGCCATGGATGTCTGGTGAGAACAAGGAACTCATGAGTAGGACTCTGCAGCCCTGTGAGGGTCAGATGTCAAGGCAGAACATGGAAGTTCAGGCTCTACAATACAATCGGTTAGGTTCCTTACTGGTAATTTTCCTTCTGTGTCTCTTTTCCATTAGGAGCCCAGGGTTAGCTTTGAGGGTAGGAACCAACTTTCTCCACTCATTGTCTAAATACAAGGAGACAATCAACCCTTGTCACTCAGTTGTTGTGATGTCTGTAACTGAGCAGGACCCTACGGGCCCTTCCCAGAACAGACCCCCTCCCAGGTCCTCTACCTGCCTTTTTTGTCCATAGAAAGACTTGAGTCAAAGAATAAATTTAATCGGAGAAGTGAAAAAAATGTATGAATATCAAGCAAAACAAAATTACGATAGCTTAGCCATTAGATTGGAGAAGGAAATGGCAACCCACTCCAGTGTTCTTGCCTGGAGAATCCCAGGGACGGGGAGCCTGGCAGGCTGCCGTCTATGGGGTCGCACAGAGTCGGACACGACTGAAGCGACTTAGCAGCAGCAGCAGATACTGAAACCCCCACCAGGTAGAAGAAGTTAACTGCATGCTGTCCATAAGCAGACCCGAGACCAGTTGAAACCATAAGGTTGATGACGCTGACTCCCGACTGCCTCACCAGCAATCAGTCAGGTGAATGTCCGTGAGCTGCTCCCACCCTCACAACCCCTCTCCCTCATCCTGTCTTTGGAACCCTTTCCCTGAAAGCCTTTGAGGAGTTCAAGCCCATGAGCACTAGCTGCCTGGAGAGCTTGCTTAGCATCTGCAATACATGCTGCGCTTTCCTTTACCACATCCCAGTGTCAGTACGTGTCACAGTGTTATAAACCCAGTGCCACAGGCTTTACTGCATCTGAGCAAGTGGACCCAAGGTGAGTTTGGTAAAAGTGTCTATTTTCTTTTTGTCTGTCTGGCACACAGGCCCCTTTCTTTGGATGAAAGCACCTCAGCTTGGGGAGAACTACTGTCCCTGCTCTCAGTTCATGAGCTCTTGAGGTTTTGATGCATTTAATGGCAGATAGTGACTCAGATGTGACCCATCAGAGCATTCTGTCACCTGGTCACAGTGATTGGTTCACAAAGAAACATGTTAGCCAGGCCAGGCTTAACTCTGGGACTTTGATAAATAGAAATTTAAAGAACGCTCTTTCTCAAAGTCTTCATTTGGTTGGGCTGCTATAACAGAATGCCATAGACTGGATGCCTTATAAACAACAGAAATTTATTTCTCACAGTTCTAGAGACTGGGCAGTCCAGGGTCAAGGTGCTGGCAGGTTAGGCGTGCTGTGAGAGACTGCTTCCTGGTTCACAGATGGCCTTCTTGCTTTGTCTTCTAGTGGCAAGAGAAAGGGAGCTCTCTGGGTCTTTGTCATGAGGGTGCTAACTCCATCCTGAGGCCTCTGCCCTCATGACCTAATCATCTCCCAAAGGCTCCACCTCCTCATACTGAACACTGGGGGTTATGTTTCAACATAAGAATTTGAGGGCACAGAACAAAATATATGGGGTAGTGGAGACAAAAGGAGAGGGAAAGAGAGCGTGTGAGTGTTTTAGCTTCCAATCCAGCAACACTGGAATTAGAAATGGCCCTGAATTTTCAGTCAAACAAGTCAATAAATTCTCCCTTTAATTTTGGTTTAAGTTTGTTTGACTTGAGTTCCTGTCATTTGCAGCTAAAAAAGAGCTAATCGACAGACAAATGCCTCACTTGCCCCTTTTGAATGGAAACTGAGGAATGTGTACTAACATGCTGGTAATTTAATCTATTGCTTTTTCATTGTTTTCCCACTTAGATAACAATGCCACAACAACCCTCCAATAGCCTACAACCATCCTGGGTTCCCCAACCTTGCTTCAGCCATACTTGCTTTCTTTCTGTTCTTTGAACAAAATAAGCTCAGTCCCACCTCAGGACAACTGTCCTTCCCTTTGCCCGAGACACTACTTTGTCACCCAGTTTAAATGTCACTGCCTCAGAGAAGCCTGCTCGGAAGCCCCAGCTAACGTCTCCTCTCGATGGCTCTCTCACGATCTTGTGTTTTTCTTTCATTATAGCCCATCACCATCTGACATCTTCTTGTTTACATATATTTTTTATTGTCTGTGTATATCCATGACTACAAACTTCCTAAGAAAATTGATTTTCTCTGTATTCCCCATGCTTAAAACAGTGTCTGACACACAGTAAGGGCTCAGTATAAGTTTGTGAAATCAGTCAATGAACAGCCAAACATGTAGCCACTATTTATGCACGTAGATTATGTAAGCACTTTATAGGGGTTACTCAGTCCTCAAAACAATCTTGAGGAAGGACTCCTATCATCTTATAGGTAGGAAGATAGAGGTTTGGAGAAGCTGAGCAACTCTCCCAAATTTATATACCTGGGAAATGGAGAGGTGTGATTTGTACAAAGGACACTGGACTAAAAAATTTGTAGTCTTACTTATTTTGATGACTCCCAGATGTGTTTCACCTTTTAACATCCTACAATCCTAACAGATGAAAATCTTTGCTAGATCATAAGTAGCAATTTGGGAATGATTTATGTAACACAGCCATCACAGAGAACACTGACCCTCTCTCTCTTTATGAGATCTTAGAGACACATAGGCCCAGAATAGGTCTAAATGGAGATCCTAATTAGACAAATAGAGCCTGGTAATGCCTGTGATGCATCTGGAAAGAAATTATTGAGGGGGAACAAGGACAGTTCTAGCTTTTAGAAGACATATTTGTAACAATAAGAGGAGAGAGATCATAATCTCATGTGCAAGGGGTAGATGTGAGTGGGATGTTAGGAGAATATGTGAAATGCAGCCCCTCTTTGAATGGAATACAAAAGAGTGAAAAGAAAATAAACTCAAGGTTGGGAGTTACTATAATTGACGTGTGAATGTATTGTTGGTTGTGGAGAGGATCACAAAGTCAGAATAAACTCTGTGTAGAGGGAAAAAAATAAAATATAACAAAAATGACAACATATCATAGAAATTGAAAGACATTTGAAGTTCAATTGTATTAAACATTTAGCTGTCAAAGATTCAATTTCTTATATTTTTGAAGTTTATTTAATCTTCATGTAGACTTTGACATGTAAGATTATAAACTGAGTAAAAGAAACGTCTTTTATCCTCTTCTTTGAGTATCTGAATTCATCCTTTTCATCATAAGGTATTCAAGCATAAAAGCCCATGATATATTCAAATAAGAAAAGTGAAAATATTTTTAATGCTTGAAAAAGATGTAACAGGTAACAGAAGTTATACGTGTGCGTCACTATCTGGTGTTTAGAAATAGCCATAGACATGGCAGTCAAGGACCCTGCTGCTGCTGCTGCTGCTAAGTCACTTCAGTCGTGTCCGACTCTGTGCGACCCCATAGACGACAGCCTACCAGCCTCCCCGGCCCCTGGGATTCTCCAGGCAAGAACACTGGAGTGGGTTGCCATTTCCTTCTCCAGTGCATGAAAGTGAGAAGTCAAAGTGAAGTCACTCAGTCGTGTCCGACTCTTAGCGACCCCATGGACTGCAGCCCACCAGGCTCCTCCGTCCATGGGATTTTCCAGGCAAGAATACTGGAGTGGGGTGCCATTGCCTTCTCCGGTCAAGGACCCTAGTGTTGTGTATTATATTGTTTTTTCTTCCCCATTCAGAATGTTGGCCACCTCAAAACATTCATACTTAAAAATATTTTGCAATAGTTCTAATATAGCTCAATTTGAAGTTGAACTTATGATTGTAACAATGCTTTAAGTTAAACTTCACATGAGGCTTATTATTGCAGAGTTGAATAAACTATAGAATACTAAAATATTTTGTCACTTGGCTCAGAGGTTAAAGCGTCTGCCTCTAATGTGGGAGACCTGGGTTCAATCCCCGGATCGGGAAGATCCCCTGGAGAAGGAAATGGCAACCCACTCCAGGATTCCTGCCTGGAGAATCCCCTGGACGGAGGAGCCTGATAGGCTATAGTTCATGGGGTTGCAAAGAGTCGGACACGACTGAGCAACTTAACTTAAAAGTTTTTTTATCTTGAAATACTTTCAGACTTACCACAAGTGACAAACATAGTGTAAAGAATTCACCCAGCTTCCCTGAACGTAATCTTACATAGTTCAGTTCAGTCGCTCAGTCGTGTCCGACTCTTTGTGACCCCATGAATCTCAGCACGCCAGGCCTCCCTGTCCATCATCAACACCAGGAGTTCACTCAAACTCATGTGCATGGAGTCGGTGATGCCATCCAGCCATCGCATCCTCGGTCGTCCCCTTCTCTTCCTACCCCCAAGCCCTCCCAGCATCAGAGTCTTTTCCAGTGAGTCAACTCTTCACGTGAGGTGGCCAAAGGACTGGAGTTTCAGCTTTAGCATCATTCCTGCCAAAGAAATCCCAGGGCTGATCTCTTTCAATGGACTGTCTGAATCTCCTTGCAGACCAGGGGACGCTCAAGAGTCTTCTCGAACACCACAGTTCAAAAGCATCAATTCTTAGGCGCTCAGCTTTCTTCACAGTTCAACTCTCACATCCATACATGACTAGTGGAAAAACCATAGCTTTGACTAGATGGACCTTTGTTGGCAAAGTAATGTCTCTGCTTTTCAATATGCTATCTAGCTTGGTCATAATTTTTCTTCCAAGGAGTAAGCGTCTTTTAATTTCATGGCTGCAGTCACCATCTGCAGTGATTTTGGAGCCCCAAAAAATAAAGTCTGACACTGTTTCCACTGTTTCCCCATCTATTTCCCATGAAGTGATGGGATCAGATGCCATGATCTTCGTTTTCTGAATGTTGAGCTTTAAGCCAACTTTTTCACTCTCCTCTTTCACTTTCCTCAAGAGGTTTTTAGTTCCTCTTCACTTTCTGCCATAAGGGTGGTAACATCTGCATATCTGAGGTTATTGATATTTCTCCTGGCAATCTTAATTCCAGCTTGTGCTTCTTCCAGCCCAGCATTTCTCATGATGTACTCTGCGTAGAAGTTAAATAAGCAGGGTGACAATATACAGCCTTGATGTACTCCTTATCCTATTTGGAACCAGTCTGTTGTCCCATGTCCAGTTCTAACTGTTGCTTCCTGACCTGCATACAGATTTCTCAAGAGGCAGGTTAGGTGGTCTGGTATTCCCATCTCTTTCAGAATTATCCACAGTTTATTGTGATCCACAGAGTCAAAGGCTTTGGTCTAGTCAATAAAGCAGAAATAGATGTTTTTCTGGAACTCTCTTGATTTTTCCATGATCCAGCGGATGTTGGCAATTTGATCTCTGGTTCCTCTGCCTTTTCTAAAGCCAGCTTGAACATCTGGAAGTTCACGGTTCACGTATTGCTGAAGCCTGGCTTGGAGAATTTTGAGCATTACTTTACTAGCGTGTGAGATGAGTGCAATTGTGAGGTAGTGTGAGCATTCTTTGGCATTGCCTTTCTTTGGGATTGGAATGAAAACTGACCNTGAAAAGGACATCTTTTTTGGGTGTTAGTTCTAAAAGGTCTTGTAGGTCTTCATAGAGCCGTTCAACTCCAGCTTCTTCAGTGTTACTGGTTGGGGCATAGACTTGGATTACTGTGCTATTGAATGGTTTGTGTTGGAAACGAACAGAGATCATTCTGTCATTTTTGAGATTGCATCCAAGTACTGCATTTCGGACTCTTTTGTTGACCATGATGGCTACTCCATTTCTTCTAAGGGATTCCTGCCTGCAGTAGTAGATACAATGGTCATCTGAGTTAAATTCACCCATTCCAGTTCATTTTAATTCGCTGATTCCTAGAATGTCGACGTTCATTCTTGCCATCTCCTGTTTGACCACTTCCAATTTGCCTTGATTCAGGGATCTGATATTCCAGATTCTTATGCAATATTGCTCTTTACAGCATTGGACCTTGCTTCTATCACCAGTCACATCCACAACTGGGTATTGTTTTTGCTTTGGCTCCATCCTTTCATTCTTTCTGGAGTTATTTCTCCACTGATCTCCAGTAGCATATTGGGCACCTACTGACCTGGGGAGTTCCTCTTTCAGTATCCTATCATTTTGCCTTTTCGTACTGTTCATGGGGTTCTCAAGGCAAGTGGTTTGAGAAGTGGTTTGCCATTCCCTTCTCCAGTGGACCACATTCTCTCTGACCTCTCCACCATGACCTGCCCGTCTTGGGTGGCCCCACACGGCATGGCTGACTTTCATTGAGTTAGACAAGGCTGTGGTCCTAGTGTGATCAGATTGACTAGTTTTCTGTGAGTATGGTTTCAGTGTGTCTGCCCTCTGATGCCCTCTTGCAACACCTACCATCTTACTTAGATTTCTCTTACCTTGGACGTAGGGTATCTCTTCACGGGTGCTCCAACAAAGCGCAGCCGCTGCTCCTTACCTTGGACGAGGGGTATCTCCTCACTGCCGCTCCTCCTGATTTTGAACTTGGAGCCTGCGCAACCACCGCTCCTTGGACGTGGGGTTGCTCCTCCCGGCTGCCGCCCCTGGCCTCGGACGTGAGGTAGCTCTTCTCGGCCGCCGCCCCTGACCTCGGACGTGGGGTAGCTCCTGGATACTATAATTATCAAAACCAGGAAATTAACCCTGACATAACAGTATTAGCTAAACTACAGATTTTACTTGAATTTCACCAAGTTTCTCACTGATGTCCCTTTTCTGAACCAGGGTCCAATCCAGGATCCCATTTTGCATTCAGTTGTCAAGTCTCCTTGATCTGCAATCTGTGAGAGTTCCTCTGTTTTTGTCTTTCATGATCTGGACACTTTCGATGCACGTTGGTCAGCCGTCTGGTAGAATGTGCCTAGATATGTTTTTATCCGAGGTTCTCTATTAGATTCAGATCAGACATTTTGGGCAGGAATATGAGAGAAGGGACTTGCCCTTCTCATCACCTCACACAGACAGGGTGCATACTGTGAATGGACTTTGTTGCTGGTGATGAGGATTTTGTTCACTCTGCTCAGGTGGTGTCTGCTGGGTTTCCCTAACATAAAGTTACTATTTTTCTCTCCATAATTAGCAAATATCTTGCAGGGAACTACTTTGAGAATATATAAATGTCATGTTCTCATAATTTTTTTCCCTGCTATTTTTTGTACCCACTGAACATTCTTCCTACAGACTGTTATTGTGGTGTTTGCCTAATGGTGTTTTCATTCTCATTCTTTCTCCATTTTTTTAAATGGGAATTCTTCTATAAGTAAAATCTATATTTTCTCTCCTGTTTATTTACTCAGTCAGTTATGTATTCATATCAGTATGGTCTCATTTTATTCTATAGGTTATACTCTAATACCAGCATTAATTACATTACTGTTCCAATTGGTCCAGCTTTGGCCATTGGCAGCTCTTTCAGATTGGCTCCTATGTCCCTGTAACCTGCCCTATGTTTTTTTTTTTTTTTAAAGAACTTCCTTGCTTTCTGGCACCATAGGTTTATCTAGTTTTTTTTTTTTTTTCTTCTCCTGAGATCAGCCACTTCCCTAAGAATCACTGGTTCCTTTTATTGGAAAATGGCATTTAGATCTGGGTGTTGAGCACGGAACTTGCAATAGAAGAGGAATGCACAAAAGGTCTCTTTCTTTCACACATACATTCAAGATTTCAACACTAAAGAACTTGAGGTGTACACTTCAGTACAAACTGGATTATGTCTTTAGCGTTAGGCTTAAAATGTGGCATTTTGATTTTCTGAAATATTTACAAGTCATTAGATCTTACGTCAGATTTGTAAGTAAAATTTACTAGTTTCTCTTAAATGTGATATATCTCAACAAGACAGAAATTCTTACACAAAGTTAAATTTGCTAATTTGAAACACATTTAAAACCTTCAAGGCATCATGAAAAATATTTACTAAGACATTTTTCCTGGTTCACCCAGTAATTAATAAATATCAACTTTGTGTAAGAGTGGAGGACACAAGATTGAATATGGCATGGCCCCTATCTTCAAGTAGCTCACAAGTTGAAATCCTTTGGGGGCTGTTTATATTTTCTCTGTTTCAGATAAATTTGCTTTTTCCTCCCTATAAACCTTTTTTGTTTTTACTATCCATTCCTCTCATTGTTATTCTTCTGATCCACAGTTATGTCTCTTTTTTCCTCCAGCCCATATACCTCAGTTTCAAAACTCTGCTTAAATTTCTCAGCCTCTAGGAAGCCCTCCCTATATTATCCAGTCTCATCTAGCTGAATCTTTTTCCAGCCCCACAAGGCTAAGGATAATTTGTCCCACAGGTATGTCAATTCAACATGCTAAGTCATTTCAGTCGTGTCCGACTCTGTGCGACCCCATAGACGGCAGCCCACCAGGCTCCCCTGTCCCTGGGATTCTCCAGGCAAGAACACTGGAGTGGGTTGCCATTTCCTTCTCCAATTCAACATGAGAAGACTGGAACTCATCATACTCCCCTCATCCAGCCCCCTCAACCTCACCTTCCTCGAGTGTCTTCCACTTAAACGATGCTGCAGTTATCCACTCAGGAGCCTAAGCCAGAAACCTGGAGGCAGCTGAGTCTCCTCTGCTTTCCCTGATCCCAGATTCAGTGGTCAACAAGCAGTCAATTCTCCTTCCAGCTCCACGTTTTGCTTCTGCCCTCTCCTTACCATCAGGCAACTGTCTTCAGACAGGTCCTCTTTCTTTCTTATCTCATTTGCGATTTGTCTTCAATGGGTCTTCTGAAAAGCAGATCCCAAACCAAGAATTTTGGTGCATGTGGTTTATCTGGGAGGTGATGCTGGGAAGGGCTGGGGGGAGCTGGAAAATGAGATGTGGGAAGTGAGGGGAGACATTAAAAAGTGTGCCAATGAGTGGATCACTATTGAGGACAACTGGGGCCCAATCCACTGGGACCCTTGAGAGAAACTTTGAGGTACTTGCCTCAGAATTGTCTTCACAAGGTACGAGGAAGCTGGTGTGTATATCTACTGGCCCAAGCAAGCCCTCTCCTGGGGCTAGAGCCTCAGTAGAGAAACAGGAAGCCATTAGCATGTGTGGGGACAGTCTGCGGAGATATCTGGGGTTGGAAGGACAGAGGTTCTGACAGCATTGGCTAAACCGCCAGGGCCTCCTAACTGGTTGTCCTGCCTCCAGTCTTGCTCCCTCCCATCCAACCCCACTACTGCCCTCAGCAAACCTTCTAAAACGCCAAGTAGATCTTGCTATTCACCTGCTTGAAATCTGCCAGGGCTTCCCTTTGCTTTCAGAAAGAAATCCAAATGGCCTGACTTGATGGGCTAAGGCTCTGCCCTGTCTCACTCCTGACTGCTCTTCCAGGTTTGTCTCTCACCACTCCTTAGAGTTTGATCAGACCCCAGGCTCCAGGCACATTGCTCTAGCTGTGATTTCTCTCTTGAGCCAAACTCACGGGTCCTTGCATACAGCAGTTCCCTTGCCTATAGGCTGCTCATAAATATTTAACAAACATTTGACTGTCTACTACATATCAGGCACTGTGCTAGATACAGCAGGTCAATTAAGGAATAAACCACATTTCTTGTCTTCAAGGGGCTTACTCATCAGAAGGAAGGAAACATACATACAGAAATATTTACACTTCAACTAGGCACCGTATTAGAGAAGGGCTGTTAGAGAAAATGATGCCTAATGGAGACCTGATGGATGAAAAGGGGTTTATCCCGGAGACACAGGAAATAGCCTGGTGTGTGATTCATATTTCTGAATGGGGATGGTGAGGTATGTGGCAGGAAAGGCTGAGGGTAAGACTGACCAGTGGTCTGAGATCTCTCCCTCCTGGGGAGCTTGGGCTTAATTCTTCAGATCAAGACATAATGAGAGGACCCCTTTTCATCCTTCTTGGAGGCTTTTCGATTCACTTTGGGGTTGCCTCCTCCAGGAAGACCTCCCTAATTCTCTTCCCCTTTTAGATATTCATCTTCCGTGCTCTTCTAGTCTCCTTGGAAACCTGTCTCGGTGGTTATCAAGCTGGCTTGTGTTTTAAGGTGTACCTCCCCCATGGCCTGCCAGCCTCTTTAAAGGAAGGGCTGCTCCTTCTCACCTCTGTATCACACTGCCTAGTACAATGTGGAGCCCCTTCAGTTGAGACACATTTGGGCACCTAAGTGCTTTAAGGAGGACAGAAAAAGTTGGAGGACTAAGAGATGCTGCTCTTCGGAAGTTCCTCTGAAGCCACAGGCACATGGTCTATGCCCAGCTGAGTGCAGCAAATTGTTGGAGACACTGGACTTTAAACACATTCTTCTGAGACCATAAAGGCTGTGATAATTTCCTAAGATTGGTTACTTTAGTTACAAATAAGTGATTATGGTCTGCTAATGGATTTTACAATAGCTGTGCTCTAGAATTCTTAAACTTTTACCCCTCCTTCCTTCAATTTTTAGACCCGGGCTTTGATTTGCAAGGTTGGGGGCGGGGGGCAGTTGGGGAAAGAGGTGCTCTTATGCAACACAAACACTTTTCATTTCTGCTTTGGCTAGACTCAAAGCCAAGTTTTCTATCTGACTTTCTGGAATGACCAATAGCACTAAATGGGTAGGAGGTAGGCAGTCTGAACTGAATCTTCTGTACCTCCAAGAAGGTCAGCTTCTGCCAAGAGTGGTAGATGGGAAGGAACAATAAGAGTATGACAAACTCTTTCAGAAAAATTTGTTCTCATTGTCCCTCTTCTCCTTCCAGGATGAAGAGTAGGTGAATGGGGAAGCCATTGCTTGTGGGCCCTCCACCGCACCTTTTTCTGAAGGAAACTGTTCAACTCTTCTGTTTTCTTGCAGCAGAGAAGCCAAATCTAGCTGGCTCTGCAGCTTCTGGCAGGTTAGAAAGTGTGCATTTCCACATGGTTTGCAGGGTCACACCAAATTCTAACATTTTTTTTCTTTAAACCTTCCTGCTGCTGATTCCTCTGAACACATTGTGGGGCTCTAAACAGAACTTCAGGTTAATCTGCCAGTGTCTGGTGTTTGTGTGTCACTTTTGTGTCGGGTTCTCTCCAGTAGGTTGCCTTGTCCTTGAGGGAGGAAGCCTGCTAGTCTCCAGCTTCCTTTGAAACTTCCCAGTTCCTCTACCCATAGCCTCTGCGAATCTGCTCACTCACCCCAACCACTTTGTTTTCAAGTGCCTTGGGAATGAATTTTTCATCTTCAAACGAATATAATTATTTGGCTCTGTGTCCACTGCATAGGTGCAGAGATAGGCAGTGTGGCTGTAGAAACGCCAGGCGAACAGCCTTCACGATGCAAAGACCACAACGGCTCACCTCCTAATGACCACCCTCGACAAAAACCAACAGCTCCCCAAACACATCTCCTTCGCACCTCTCTCAGAAAAGGCAGTACGCAGGGTGGTCAGGAGTTCAAGTGCCCAGTGCCCTCCTCTTCAGCTGTAACCTCAGAAGGTCACTTCAGCACTCGAGCTTTCTTTTCTTCTTATGTAAAATGGGAATAGAAACTGAATCTACTTCATAGGGATGTTGTAAGGATGACGAGCTATCAAATGCAAACTATTCACACAGTTCAGCACTCAAGGTATACCAGCTGCGCCTACTAGCAACTGTTACTAGTAGTAAAGGCTAGTACGTTGAGTCTCTCTTGGCACGTAGGGAGCCTGGCTGACCAGACAGAAAGGCGTCGCCCACCTTCCACGCCGCTTCAAGTCCCGCCGTCTGGGGAGGGTCGGGGCCCGACCTGCCTCGGCGTGCCAGGGGCCTGGGTCCCACCGCGCTCGCTCAAGGCAGGTGGCCTGGCGGCAGCCCCGGCAAAAACACAGGTGCGGTACCGGCCGCACCGAGGCCGTGGGCGGGGCGAGCGGAGGTCGGGGGGCGCCAAATGCGCCCCGCGGGCAGGGGTCCGGTGGCGGCTCCAGAAGCCCGGCGGGCGAGGTCCGGGCCCTCCGGAGCGACGCCGCCTGGCACCGGGCTCGCGGCCACGCCGGGCGCGCGCCCCGACGCCGGCCCCGCCCCCGGGAGCCCCGCCCCCCGGCGCCCCGGGCTGGCCGGAGCGAGCGGCCGCGCTAGGCGACCCGCCACGCGCCTCGTCACTCGAGCTGCTCCCGGCCGGGCCTCGGCGGCTGGTCGGGGAGGCCGCCGCGGGGGAGGCGGGGGCTGCGGGGCGCGACGCCGCCGGGCCGCCCCGCCCTGGGAGGCGCCGGAGTCCTCATCAAGTGACCAATATCCCTTCCAGGAGAACACGGTCCTTCTGAGGGAAGCGGGCTCCGACGCGCTGCCCCGGCGCCAAACCGCCGTCATCTCCTTCCTGTGCCGGGTGATTCGTCTCCTCACCCACCCGAAAAAACATAGTCCGCCCCGCGCGCCTTTGTGGGGCAGTGCTCTTCCTCACACGGTGTGGCTCTCCCTGCCCGTAAGTGTCTTTCCCTCTCTTAAGTGCTCTGGGCCCCACCAAGGGCCCCACCAAGAGTATAACTCAGCCCTGAGAGGGAACCTGAAGGGAGACGCTGGAGTGGGAGCAAGGGGAAGGCAGGGAAAGGCGAGCCTGGCGGAGGAACACAGAGGGCCGTGGGCGCAGTGCGCACGCGCGCCGACTGAACGAGTTCCGGTCTGGCCGGGGCCTGGCTCCTAAAAATAGCCCCGGTGTGGGGATCCGTGCGCGGATGTCCCGGCGAGTCCGGGGCTGAAGGAGGCGGCTCCGGGCAGCGCGGAGCGCGGGTGTGAGCAAGGGGAAGGCAGGGAGAGGCGAGCCTGGCGGAGGAACACAGAGGGCCGTGGGGACAGTGCGCACGCGCGCCGACGGAACGAGTTCCGGTCTGGCCGGGGCCTGGCTCCTAAAAATAGCCCCGGTGTGGGGATCCGTGCGCGGATGTCCCGGCGAGTCCGGGGCTGAAGGAGGCGGCTCCGGGTGGCGCGGAGCGCGGGTGGCGGGCCCTGGCTGCGGCGTGTGCGCGCCCGCCCGCATTCGCCAGAGACCGGGTGAGGGCCGCGGGCGACAGGGCTCGGTCGATGGGTCTGTGCAGTCCATGGAATTCTCCAGGCCAGAATACTGGAGTAGATAGGTGTTCCCTTCTCCAGGGGATCTTCCCAACCCAGGAGTCGAACCCAGGTCTCCCACATTGCAGGTGAATTCTTTACCAGCTGAGCCACCAGGGAAGCCCTTCATTGCCGCCACGGCATCATGACTGTCTCTTATACACATCTCGAGGGGGCTGTGTCTCGGTGAGAGGACTGGGTGAGGGCTGGGGGGCGCCGGAGCGGGGGGCGGCGCCGTTCGGGAGAGGCGCCCGCGGGGCCCCCGGGACGGCGGCGCGGCGCCGCGTCCCGCTGGCAGGGGCCGGGGCGGAGGCGCCCTGCGGCGGGCCGGGTGGGGTGCGGGGAGGCGGCGAGCAGTGGTCGCGTCGGGGTCGGCGCCTCCTGTGGAGGTGGGGGCGGGGTGCCCCGAGGGCGGGCCCGCGGGCTGAGGGGCGTCGCGGCGCGGGCTGGGCGCTCGGAGCCTCCCGGGGCGCACGTCGCGTCTGGGGCTGGGGGGCGGTGGCGGACGTCGCCTCCTTGAAAGTTGAGGGAGTTCCCTGGGGGTCCGAAGGCTTTCTGTGGGAAAACGCCCGAGGGCCCTTTTCTTAATCTTGCCGTGCGAGGCAGGGGTCTCCCCGAAGCGACTGACCCCTGCTGCAGGAGGCGTTTTGCGCTCTTTGTGGAAGAAGTTCCCTCACTTCTGTTTTGGAAGAAGGTTGGTCTAACGGAGCGGAACTCTCTGTGTGTGTTGGTGTGTGTGTGTGTCACTGGCTAGCTCGGTACTTGGGGCCAGAAGGTGGCCTGGGCTGGGGGCACCTGCGGGTGCGGACTCCCGACGGAGCGGGAAGACGTCGCGGGCGAGAAAGGGTTGCATAGGGAACCGCTCGCTGCCCCCCGGAGGTCCCTCCAAAGTAGATCCCGGCTCCCAGGGAGGGTTTTCTATGATGGAAACTTTGTCCTTCAGTTCGATTCCGTCTGTCTTTGATCCATGAGGATCCCTTAGTAGGTGAGATAGTGTAACAAGTTTGGAAATGGTGAGCGTTTCTGCATTAGAAAAAACAAGTTGTTGTGTTCTCCCCGCCCCCCCCGCCCCTTAAAGTGTCACTGTAGAAATGTCCTCAGACCTGATGACTGATTCCTGAGATAAGAAGCGAGCATCCTGTCAGGATCCGGTAGGGATCCATGTGCGGATTGAAGAGTCATAGCACAGTGTTAACCTGCATTTTAGTTTATAGTGAGATTGTGATTCTAATAAGTGTGCTTTTAAAAAGGCCTGCTGTGGTGTGTTAAGAGTTACATGTATTTTTTTTAAAAAATACTGTCTGAAAATTGTCAAGTTTTAGTGCAGTATTTTTTCCATGTTTTTTTTTTTTTTTTTTTTAGTAAACAGAGAAGGTTCTCTAAAGATGTAATTAGGTGTACATTACACAAGAGCACTTTTCCTTTAAGAATCCAGCTGTGTTGTTTTGGCAACTGCCAAGTACTCCAGTTGTCAGTTTTAAAATCTGTGTTACCTTGGCAGTACTTGTACAATCTGTGGCAAAGGTAAACAAAATAGCTTAAAGATTTTTTTCCTGCAAACACAGAAATGGCATTTATTTCAGTATGAATTTAAGAAATGAGAATAAAATAACTCTTGTTTATTATGACTTTTGTATGTACATCTTTTGGTTTGGTTCATTTTTGAAGTTATAAGTCTTTACTCATGTCTTTTCCTGTGAATGGCAGCTTTTGTTTTAGGAAAAAAGTCAAAAGTGTCTTCACTAAAGTGGATGACAAATTTAGTTAGACTTTATATCAAGCAATGAACACGTTATGTGTCTAGTTCTATATGATGATGCACTAACCGATTCTGAAATCATTTTTAATTCTCATTGAGCAGTGTAGTAAAGTGTAAAAAGTTGTGGTAATGGTGTTGCAGTGAAAATACCGAAGAATTAAAACTAGTGATTTAAGTACTTTGTAGACACAGTCTTTAATAATTCTGTTGAAGGAGTGCTTCCGATGAAGGTTTATTTACTAAAGCCATTGTGAGGTAGTAATGATCTCTCTAAACACAATTATTTCATTTAATTCACACTATTGTTAAATATATAACTATGGTTTTATTCATCTTGGAGAAAGGATAATAAAATTATGTTTAACTCCTTAAGTTACTTCCCAGGAAGTTTTTTTTTTCTCCCCACTAAATTGTTTAGAGTAATGAGTGATTGGTGGAGGGTGTTCAGTAGAAGGAAAGTAGCTTTTTGGGGTTTAGAGGTAATAATTGTTAATATCACTGTTTAATTAAAGCTTGAGAATGATATATTGTTAAGAGTTTTTAATGCTTCCTTAATGGGAGTACTTGTGACAAAGAACTTTGCTTTGGTAAAGGGAACTAGAAATAATCTTTTCAAGATGAGTTATTTTGAATGGTGAGGCTTTATTTTTCAGGGCAGTTGCATTATTGCTTTGCATTTTACTTTTAGGATGCAGTGCAGTTTAATTTTATTAATATTTAAGAAGCAATGTCATCACTTATTGGTTATCAAGAGAGAAATAGCGAAGTGTATTCTGAGAGTAGTTAAGTAATTATGGAAATATTTATTAGAATATGATTTTGAAGTTGAAATATTTCAATGAAAATTTATTTTAGTAGATATGTTTTCTGATCTAGGAGGGAGAAACCGTAAATTTGTTACTGGGAAATAGCATGCTTATCAGTCAGGTTTTGGAAAGCCATCTTTTTTTCTCTCCTTTTGCTGCTTTTATAAACTCTAGCAAGAGGGATTTGTTGTAACATACAGTGATGATGGTCCTCGATTTTCTGTGGGCATTTTAAATTTTATATATTCTGTCTTGTAATCAGACCATGCATGTATCTTTTTGCTTTGAAAGATATACACTTGGTACATATGAATGTTACAAAGTCTAGCTGAAATTTTACTTGTATTAGTGATGGAGCAATGAAAAATAATGTTTTGTGGATTGAACATGTTTAGCATTGCCTTTTTTTCTAGATTAGAAAGAAAATTTCTGAATATTCTTACTAAATTGAGGAGTGCTTTGTGTAGTAATAAGACAACTATAAATATGGAAAATAAAGTCTATATTCTAGTTAGATAACTTCCTGCAAAAAACACTTTAACACATTGTGCTGATTTGCAAGTAAAGGAAGGCTGCTTGACTTTGTCGTCAGATCTTGGTTCTGATCCCAGCTCTACCACTGACAAAGTTATGAGACATCGTCTGTAAAATGGGAAGGAATTATACCACCTGCCCCATAGAATTGTTAAAATTAAATGAAACAATGGTGTAATAGGTCCTAGGGGTTGCTTGAGGCTTAATGTACAAAATGTGTACAATATGTATATTGCCTCATCTCCCTTCATCCCTTCCTTCCTGTGATGATTGTATAGGTGATCTGCCTCTTACATGTACCTTTGTGTTTGTTACCAAAAAGAGGTTCATATAATGCATAAATACAGGAGAATGTTCATATATTTGTTTGGAATAAAATATCCCAACATCTTAAATTCATTGTCCTATTATACATTAAATGTTTAGTTGGCTTATCTGTAATCATTGTTGGATTCTAACTTCCATGATCTCTCTGCATATTAAAAAAATCAAAGTCAAATGTGAGTATATTTCCTAACTTTCAATGAAACATATCTCTTAGTGATTATCTGTGAGAGGGATCTTTACAATACGGTATTTAAAATTTGAAATTAGAAAAAATATTTTTATAACATACCTGGTTTAGTCACTAAGTCACATCCGACTCTTGCATCCTATGGGCTATATGTAGCCCATCAGGCTCCTCTGTCTGTGGGATTTTCCAGGCAAGAATTCTGGAGTGGGGTGCCATTTGCTTCTCCAGGGGGTCTTTCCCATCTAGGGATCGAACCTGGGTCTTCTGCCTTGCAGGAAGATTCTTTACTGACTGAGCCACTAGGGAAGCCTGGTGTATATATATTAAAAAAAAAGCTTTTCTTTAGTGGGTAGTTATAATTTTTTATTCTTCATTTTATTTGTTTGGTGGAACTAAATTATTTTTGTATGCTTTATCTGTGTACTCTGTGATAAATGGATGACTCCAGTTTATTATAATTGAGAGTGTAAGCCCATTTGTTAATAAGTCTCATGCATGGCACAGGATCTGTGTTAACACATAATTAATAAATACTACATTATATAGATGTTTGTCATTTGCTGATTTTAATAATTACTATTGGAATTGATGCTTACTGAACTTAGTATTTTATGTAACATTGAATCATCTTAGTAATCACTCAAAATCATAAAAAAAATTAGCTGGTTTGTGAGGCCAATGGTGTTATTTGAACAGTGGTGTAGGACAGCAGATAATTTACTGCTTCATCAGTTTAATGATTGATGATGCTGAAAGCTAGAGGAATTGTTAACAAGGGTGCAAAAACATACTAGCTGATCTGATTTCTAATAACTATCAACCAAGGCACATCTTTTTATGGTTGTCTTGAGTCGGTATTAATTTTATTTTCCTCAGAAACTTTAATTTATGAACTTAAATTCAGCAATCAATAAAGTTACATTGTTACATGTTTTGAGAAATGTTTTGGTAGTGGGTGGTAAATTTATACTGCACGAGCTGGACCTTTTTCAGCAGCTTATTTTTGTTGCCAGCAGCATGTATGTGGAGGTTGACTTGGATTACTTTGAGGTATGATTTGTCAACCTTCGAACAAAAGGATACTCTTCACGTAACCTAGTGAGATAACTAATAACTGTTGGCTTATTAAAACAAGGTCTTTTGCATTGACTAATACTGTGTTTACTTGTCTTATTTTTTATCTCCACCCCTAGCAGTCTATCTTTTATATAAAGACTAGAATTATATTTCTAAAATTCAGATCTAAATGTTATACTTCTTTTAAGAAAAACTTCAAAGGCATATAAAATCAGTAAAGAGGCAGTAATGTAAGAGATAAGAGGTTGATCTCTAAAATTTGACTGCCTAAGTTTTAGAATACCCACTCTAGCACTTTTTGTTCTTTGGCAAGTTCTCAATCTTCTTGAAGCTCAGTGTATAAAACAGTGATTATAATATTATCTACTTTGCAGAGTTGTTGAGAGGATTGAATGAGATGTATATTATCAAGCTTTTAGAACAGTGCTTGGTACCTTAAAATACAGTGTTTTTTTTTTTTTCTCTTACTGTTACTATCATTACTACTACTGCTGTTGCCATTATTAGTCATGGCTCACTTCATAATATATTCTATCCTATCTTTTCAGGCTCATTGTCAGCAACAACCCTTCAGTTTCTATGACCCAGTTAAGGCCAGCTGTTGGCTTTTCCCTGAAAAGGCTATTATTTTTATGCTGATGTCTCCCACTTTTATTTTTCTAGCCCAGAATTTTCCTGATTTTGATACCCACTTGGAAATCTAGTTGGGATTTCAAACATAATGTTAGCTACATGACTAAAATATAGCTATTTATTCCTCTCTGCCAACCTTCTTCCTCCCTTTTATGTTCAAACCCTGATGTCTCTGCTGGCCTTCCCCATCTTAGTAAGTGGTTTTGGATTCCTTTCTTTTCTCTCAGATCCAGTCCATCCACACTTTCTGTTGTACCTTCGGAGTTTATCTTGCCTAAGATAACATTTTGGATTCCTTTCTTTTCTCTCAGATCCAGTCCATCCACACAGTCTGTTGTACCTTCGGAGTTTATCTTGCGCCAATCCACTGCTCTTAGCCTTCACTGTGAAGTGAAAGTCACTTAGTTGTGTTCGACTCTTTGCAACCCCATGGACTGTGCAGTCCATGGAATTCTCCAGGCCAGAATACTGGAGTAGATAGGTGTTCCCTTCTCCAGGGGATCTTCCCAACCCAGGAGTCGAACCCAGGTCTCCCACATTGCAGGTGAATTCTTTACCAGCTGAGCCACCAGGGAAGCCCTTCATTGCCGCCACGGCATCATGATCTCTTACATGAATTACTGCAGTAGCCTCCTAACTGGGCATCTTGTTTCTTTTCCTGTTTCTCATAAGTTCTTTATTCACACTGCAATCCTAGGGACCATTTTAAGAGCCTCAATCTTGTCATTTTTCCTTAAACTCTTCCAGTGACTTCCCATTCTGATCTTTCTTGTTCTCATTGTCTTTTTCTTCATTGGAGGCCAGCTACTTGCACCTCTCAGAGTTTTTTTAAACTCTACTTCCATTTTAGGGTCTTGTGCACTTTTTGTACCACCTGCTTGAGATGCTTTTCATAAGGCTGACCTGTCCAAACTCTTTGGAACTTGGCCCAAATCTCACTTCTTTACTCAGACCATCCTGTTTTAATGTTGCAGTCCAGTAGTTACTCTCTCCCATATTCTATTTCCTTTAAGAATACTTAGTATATTTGTAGGTATCTTGTTTGGTTATTGCATAAGTATGGTCTTTATCTCTGTTATCTGAATGTAGTATTTCTGTAGCTTGTTCATGTTTTTGCCAGGGATTGGAGTGCTCCATTGTTCATGAACTGAACTGAACTGAAAGTTATCCTTTAAGTTATACCCCAAATGTTATCTTGATACTAATTTTAATCTTTTTAGACAAAGTTTACCTCCCTTGCTCTCAATGCAAATAATATTTGTAGAGTAAAATGCGTTATTGAACATTTCAGTTCAGTTGCTCAGTCATGTCCAACTCTTTGCGACCCCATGGACTGCAGCATGCCAGGCCTCCCTGTCCATCACCAACTCCCGGAGTTTACTCGCACTCATATCCATTGAGTCGGTGATACCATCCAATCATCTCATCCTCTATTGTCCCCTTCTCTTCCTGCCTTCAATCTTTGCCAGCATCAGGGTCTTTTCCAGTGAGTCAGTTCTTCACCTCAGGTGGCCAGAGTATTGGAGTTTCAGCTTCAGCATCAGTCCTTCCAATGAATATTCAGGACTGATTTCCTTCAGGATGGACTGGTTGGATCTCCTTGCAGTCCAAGGGACTCTCAAGAGTCTTCTCCAACACCACAGTTCAAAAGCATCAATTCTTCGGCGCTCAGCCTTCTTCACAGTCCAACTCTCACATCCATACATGACTACTGGAAAAACCATAGCCTTGACTAGACAGACCTTTGTTGACAAAGTAATGTCTCTGCTTTTTAATATGCTGTCTAGGTTGGTCATAACTTTTCTTCCAAGGAGCAAGTGTCTTAATTTCATAGATGTGGTCACCGTCTGCAGTGATTTTGGAGCTCAGAAAAATAAAGTCTGTCACTGTTTCCCCATCTATTTGCCATGAAGTGATGGGACCAGACGCCATGATCTTAGTTTTCTGAATGTTGAGTTTTAAGCCAACTTTTTCACTCTCCTCTTTCACTTTCATTGAACATTTAAAGTATTGTAATTGACGTCAGTCTCTTCTGCTAGGCTGAGTTCCTATGTCAGAGATACTGCCTTGGTCTTTTAGTATGCTCAATACAAACCTGTCTTGCCACATAGTGAATGCTCAGTAAATGTTGAATTGAATGAAAGTTGTCTGAACAACTAAGATGACCAACCCAAACCAAGTTTTCCAAATGAGACTTTAAAAATGATAAAAGTGCTTTCCAGATTATAAAATACTAGTTAGTGCATTTTTTGTACATATTGACATATATTCTGGGTCAAGGTTGGAATCCCAGACTGTTGAGCATTTCCTGAGATTCCATCTTGTGAGAGTTTTTGTGGCCAGCATTAGGAACCGAATCACTGTTTGTAATGGTGAAGATCATTCTACATTCTAAACATCTGACTTACAAATGAGATTTTGAAATGTGACTTATTTGCATGTTGGGGACTACTTTGTCAAGTGTTTATTTTGGTGATGAAAACTTATAATAGTGTTAAGGTGACATGGATCATGAAGAAAAGGGAGAAAAGAACCTGGGAGTCAAAAGATTTTATTTTTCAGCAATGACTCAGTTTACTCAAAGTAATGTTTTGGTGTTGGCAGAAGGTTGTTGTTGTTTTAATGTTTTGTTTTGGGAAAACTTTAGATACAAGACTAATACAGTGAGCTCATATACTTGTCACCTAGATTTCGTCAATTGTTAATATTTAGCATATTTGCCTTATGGTTCTCTGTATTTGCAGAGTGATTTCAAAGTCTGGAAACTGATATTATTTTATCTATAATTTGAAGCTCCTTGATTACATCTATAGAGGATACCAAAGATTCAGGTGTATTCAGTTAAAGTCAGAGGCATATCTTTTGAGGCAGAACATCACAGACGCATACAAGGGATAGAAATGCTGCATTAATGTATATTGCTGATAAGGAAACCACATATTAAACATACAACATACCATATATTACAATGTAATAGCAGAAATCCACTCTCTAGATCTTCTTTTTCCTACTCTACCCTCCTCCTTTTCCTGTCATAGTTATTGTTATTGTTGAGCCATTTGAGAGTAGGTCTCATACATCGTGATCCTTTACCCCTAAATGCTTCAGCAATATTGCCTAAGAACAAAGAAATATTCTTACATAACCACAGTATGATGGATTCAAGAAATTTAATATTGATACAGTAGTTTATTATACAGTTCATGTTGGAGTCTCTTCAGGAGTGCCAGTAAGATTCTTTAATAGTTTTTTTTTTTTTAATTCTTTTTTAAATTTTAGTTGTCATATATCCTTTAACCTGAGATAATCCTTGAACCTTTTTCCCCATGAAACCATTAGTTTTGAGGAGTACAGTCTTTTGTTTTGTAGGATGTCCATTACTTTGGGTTTGTTGTGTTGCTTCTTCGTTGGTAGATTCAAGTTCTGCATTTTTGGCAGGAATGCCACATAAGCTTTGATACGTCTTTCCTTCAGTGCATCACTGTCAGGAGGCAATATCATGTCTGTTTGATCCCTTGTTGATGTTTACTTGTATCACTAGTTAAGGTTTGCCAACCAATTTTTTCTCCATATAATAATTTTCATTTTCCTCCTTGTTATTATGGAATAATCTTTGGGGAGCCACTTTGAGGCTATGTTTTTGTTTTCCCTAAAATGTTCACATAATGGTTTTAACATTGATTAATGATTTTTGCCTGAATCAGTTATCTTACAGTGGTTCTGAAGTGGTGTTTTTTTTTTTACTGTTTCTTCTACATTTGTTAGTTGGCCTTCTATTAAGTTGTAAATTAGAGCTTTTCCTTCTCATTTGTTTATTTAATATCAATATAAATTCAGAGATTCTTTTTTTTAAATTAAGTAGTTTATTCTCTCATTACTTGTCAGTATTCACTTTGATGTTCCAAATTAACTCAGATTTGGTCAGTGGGAGCTCCTTCAGGTTAACTCATTGATTGTTTTGACACATTCCTATCGAGACAAAAGATACTCCAGGTTCATTGTCTGCTTTTTCTACTGTCCTGGAATCAGCCATTTCTTCAAGGAGTCCTGGTTTCTTTCATTGGGTCAGAGTATTTAGAAATCAAGAACTGGACAGCAGGTAAGCTTGTTGACACTGGAATATCATTGTTTTGAGCCCTTTCAGCTGACCAAGCTAAGAAATTTTGAGTTTATGCTGATTGCTCAGGCAGTAGATTGTAATTTTTCTTTACATTCCTGAAACATGTTGCAACAGAATCACTTCTTTTGAAACTGTTAACCATTTAAGTGACTAATTTGTCCTGTAATTTTTCTGTTTAATTTTGTAATGGTTGGGTCTCATTTTTCAAAACTTATTTTAAACTTTGTGGAAATAGGAATTCTGTTTTGTATCTTTGTTTGTTCAGTGAGTATGTTTCACAGTGCCTTGAGCATGATTGGTACCCATGTGTTGTTTATATTATAAATATAATAATGACTCAGTATTATTTTTATTAGTGTTATACCATAGTTAAATAACCTTGTGTTTTGTTAAAAGTTTTATGGAAACTTTTAAGTAAATTGATGATTCATTTGTTTTGTTTTTAATAGTTCTGCTAACCTTGAAGTAAAAAGTTTTTCAGCTTTAAAATTTTAAAAACCTTATTCCTGAGACTGAAGTATGTAATTAAAGAACATCAAAATGACTAATCCTGGCATTGCTGTTTTGAAATGTACTTTAGCCCTTTCTGGGCTTCACTTTAATTATAAAATGAGATGGTATCTAGATCCTTTTTAACTCTAGGTTATATGCTTTATATCTAATTAACATTGACTTATGAAAATAAAATTAAGTGCTGCAAAGTATAGTGGAAAGAATATTGTGTTCCTGAGCCAGAAGTCATTGGGTTCTAATTCTTTGTAAGCATTGTGTTACTTTGGTAATTTATTTCATAGTTTGGTTTTCATTATCTTATTCAGTCCACAGGGCTAGGTGATGAGGAATAAGAATGAACACTTGCTGTGTGCTTGATGTGTGGAGTGCTGCAGGAGCACATAGAAGGCACAGTTCACCCAGTTTCAGGGAGATCCAACCAGTCCATCCTAAAGGAAGTCAGTCCTGAATATTCATTGGAAGGACTGTTGCTGAAGCTGAAGCTCTAATACTTTGGCCACCTGATGCAAAGAACTGACTCATTTGAAAAGATCCTGATGCTGGAGAAAGATTGAAAGCAGGAGGAGAAAGGGACCACAGAGGATGAGATGGTTGGATGGCATCACCGACTGGATGGATGTGAGTTTGAGCAAACTACAGGAGTTGGTGATGGCCAGGGAGGCCTGGCATGCTGCAGTCCATGGGGTCACAAAGCATTAGACACGACTGAGCAACTAAACTGAGAAAAATTTATTCCAGTGACTTCTTCAACTTAGGTTGCAGTCTAAAGGGTGAATAGGACTTAGCTTTGTGAAGAGAACGGGTAGAGTGTACCACACCTATAATAAAGACAAAAGATATGCTTAGGGAGCTTAGATTGCTTGGAGAAACTCAGAGAGTACCTATGGATGAATCAGACAGTGCCAGAGAGATGACTCTGGAGAGATAAGTAGGGACCAGATTTGAAGAGCCCTTTAAGCTATGTTAAGGAATTTGTGGGGCTTTCCTGGTAGCTCAGACGGTAAAGCATCTACCTACAATGCCAGAGTCCCGGGTTCGATCCCTGGGTCGGAAAGATCCCTTAGAGAAGGAAATGGCAGCCCACTCCAGTATTCTTGCCTGGAAAATCCCATGGACTGAGGAGCCTGGTAGTCTACAGTCCACGGGGTCACAGAGAGTTGGACACAACCAAGTGAATTTGTATTGTGTTTTAGGGAAAATCTCAGCATCTTAAGCCTGGCAGGAAATTAAAAGGTAATACTGATTGCTCTGTGTCAGCTTCTTTGGAGAAAGTTAAAATTGGTAGGTAGGGAGATTGAGGAGGATATTACAAAAAACTAGTTAAAAGGGCTAAGGTGGCTAGACTATGGTAGTGGAATGAGGATTGAAGAAATAGTTGAATTTGAGAAGATAGATAGTGGGGGCTTGTGGAAGGTGAAAGAGAAAGATTTAAGAGTGATGATTAGATTTATGGCTTGGGCAGTTGACAGAATGAATGAGTTTACTGAAATAGGAAGCACAAGGGAGGATTAGGCTCTGGAGGAAGATGATGAATTTACTTGTGATAGACTGCTTAGGTGGATTAAGAGGGTATAGTCAGAGAGTGGGATGAATAATTTACTCTTAGAAGTGGAACAGTTCCTGTTAATGACAATGTCTAAGGAGTTGGCCATGGAATGGGTATTTGAAGAGGAGTGGAAGTGAAGATATGTAATGGGCAGGGAAAGAGGAGGAATTGTCTATTTAAAAAAGCCTGTGTGTGTGCTTGCCCTAAGGCAGAGTAACTCTGTTTTGATTATCTCAAGATTTTCAGTGTTTGACCTTGGAAAATAAAAGTGAAATCTTTCAAATACTATGTTCTCAATTGATGTTGTTTGTCAGTTGTTGTGTCCAACCCTTTTTGACCCCATGGACTGCAGCACGCTGAGCTTTCCTGTCCTTCACCATCTCCCAGAGTTTGCTCAAACTCATGTCCATTGCGGAGAAGGCAATGGCATCCCACTCCAGTACTCTTGCCTGGCAAATCCCATGGACAGAGGAGCCTGGTAGGCTGCAGTTCATGGGGTCGTGAAGAGTCGGACAAGACTGACCGATTTCACTTTCACGCATTGGAGAAGGCAGAGCCTGGTGGGCTGCCGTCTATGGGGTCTCACAGAGTCGGACATGACTGAAGCAACTTAGCAGCAGCAGCAGCATATCCATTGAGTCAGTGATGCCATCTAGCCATCTCATCTTCTATCTACCCCTTCTTCTCCTGCCCTCAGTCTTTCCTAGCATCGGGGTCTTTCCCAGTGAGTCGACTGTGCATCAGGTGGCCAAAGTATTGGAGCTTTCAGCTTCCTCATCAGTCCTTCCAATGAATATTCAGGGTTGATTTCTTTTAGAATTGACTGGTTTGAGTTCCTTGGTGTCCGGGGGACTCTCAAGAGCCTTCTCCAGCACCACAATTCAAAAGCATCAGTTCTTTGGCATGCAGCCTTCTTTATGGTTCAGCTCTCACATCTGTACATGGCTACTGCAAAGACCATAGCTTTGATTATATGAACTTCTGTTGACAAAGTGATGTCTCTGCTTTTTAGTACACTGTCTAGGTTTGTCATAGCTTTTCTTCCAAGGAGCAAGCGTCTTTTAATTTGGTGGTTGCAGTTAAGATTTTCTTAAGTTAAACATGCAAAAAAAGAAAAAACCCACAACAAATAAACACATTTTTCTTAACAAAGCAGGAGGCTGTTTAATTGCTCCAGGCTCATCTTGTATTTTACCTTTCCCAGTCCTGGGAATCACCCTCTTTTCTGAAGAGCCTTGGCTCCTTTTATTGGAGGATGGCATTTAGAAACCAAGATCTGGGTGCTAGGTGTGCTAATTACCCCTGAGGTATCATTGTTTCTATGCCTTCTCAGCAGAGCTAAGAAATATGTGTATACTAACCCATACATTCACATCTACAGTTGGTTCCACTAAAATGTAGTGTGTGTGTTCCTAAAAATCACTGTGCTGTGCAGAGTTGTGTAGTAAAGATCATGGGGTTTGTGGCATCAGTGGATCTAGGAGAACATACTCAGGCTTTGTCAGTGACACATTAGAGGCTTCCCCTGTGGCTCAGTGGTAAAGAATCTGCTGCAGTGCAGTTCAATCCCTGCAGTGGGTTCAGTCCCTGGTTTGTGAAGATCCCTTGAAGGAGGAAATGGCAACCTGCTCTAGTATTCTTGCCTGGAAAATCCTGTGGACAGAGGAGCCTTGCAGTCTACAGTCCTTGGGATCTCAAAGAGTCAGACATTCTAAAGCAACTGAAGACACACACACAGGAACCTAATAAACCTACTTAATAGCAGCCATGGTTTTAACTGTATTAAATGGTTTAAGTAATCATAAAGAGTAAATATGCTTTTTTAGTATGGGAAAGACATGAAGTTTGCTAATGTAGATGAATTTTGGAAGGGTTGTGGCTTGTGAATTATTATGAAGTCGTAGATAGTTAACCTGAAATCAGATGAAACAACACTAGATGTGGATGGATATGGCTCATAACAGATGCTGTTATATTATGGACTGTGGTAGATCATTTTCATTTGAGATAATTCTTCCTTGGGTGCCTTGCAATTTATTCTTCATTTCTGTAATTTTTTTTCTAATTTTTTTAAATTCAGTTACTTTTAACTTTCTTGTTTTTGTTTTTAGTTTTTCGATTGCTGAGTCAAAGTGGTTTTCATATCCTCAAATGCTTGTTTGAATATTAATCCAATTGTTAATATAATAATAGTTCCTAATTACTAGGGATACTATATTAATAGAATATATTTAATTTTGTTTGGAATACTGATTTCCAGATTTTTTTCCTGCTTTGAGGTTATTTTTGGTAGGGTTTTTCCCCTCACATGATATGTCAAATTCTATTCCCTGATTTTCTGGATTGCACTTTTCTTTTATTCATTTTTATGGTAGTGGGTTTTTTTTTTTATGGTATTCCTAGTTTAATGGTGCCCTCTTCTGTCAGTATAGAATAGTCCTGTTACTTCAGTAGTTTTTATTTGTTTTAATGGTTGAAGAGATGGATTGTGAGACTTCCATTTCTATGATTCTTTTTGGTCTAGCAAGGCCTTAAAATTTCCCCTTTTTCTTTTTCCTTTTACCATCCGGTTGCCAAAGGACACTCCTCCTTTTTTTCTGTCTTCTCCCAGAGCGTTGTGCTTCAAGGTTGTACCACTTTACATGGTGGATCACACTTTAAATGATACCTATTCATTTAAATCACCAGAAGTTTGAACTTCCTTGCCTATATTCTGTGGTCTGATCTGCCCATTTCTCCAGTATTTTCCCAGATTTAGAGTGGGTTTAATATTTTTGGTAGTCTTTGCAAGTGCTCCTAAGGCCTGTTTGCTGGCACCAAGCCTAGTGGTTTAGTGGGGGTGGAGTGACAGTCTTAGAGGTCAAGCATTGAGATTTGGTAGTTTTTCTGTTTCTAATCATAGTTGTTTTGTTGTTGTTGTTGTTTTTGGTCTTCAGGCTGTGCTGAAAGCTTGGCTTTGAGTAGAATTTCCTTTTCCTCATTTTTTTCATACGGGTTGTGTTATGCTTAGTTGCTCAGTTGCGTCCAACTCTTTGTGACCCCATGGTCTGCAGCCCACTAGGCTCCTCTGTCTATGGGATTCTCCAGGCAAGAATACTGGAGTGGGTTGCCATGCCCTCCTCCGGGGAATCTTCCCAACCCAGGGATTGAACCCAGTCTCCCACATTGCAGGTGAATTCTTTGCCATCTGAGCCACCAGAGTACGGGGAATATTTTTAGTTCCTTAGATAATGCTACCACCAGCATCCTCACTAAAATGTCTGCTTTTGGAGGAGGGAGAGCAGGAATCTATTACTTACTCTATTGGTGCTACAAAGCTTTTAGTTATGAAAAGAAAGAAGTAAGTCAACTTCCATTGCTGAGCTGGAGACTTTAGAAAGTACCTTGTAGGAAAAATAAGCTAGTTTAAATATTCTTACTTCATTCTGCTGGCATACAAATGCAGGTTCTAGGTTATTACAAGAGTCTTAAGTACTTTTTTCTGTCAAGTTATTAATTCAAAGATTTATTTCAGTAATGTATATTAGAAACACCTTGGTTTTATTATAGTATGAATGAGTTATAGACCTATATTCAATCTAAGACTTGGTACTTAATTATTCTAGTGATAGTAAAATGTAATACTTTTTGAAAAAGATAATTTCTAAACTTGGAAATTGATCTGATAGATGTTGACTTCTTTGAAAGTTAAACTACTTGTATCTCTTCTCATTGTTTTTCTACTCCTTTTCAGCCTTCTCAGTTTTATGATTTGAACTGTTGTCCTTATTACAATAAACTGTAGGTATTTTGTTATTTCTTGGTTGTACACTTTTTATTGTGTTTAATAGGTTAGCACTATGTTTATTGTAGCTAAAGTTGATTAGTTCCCTATCTTATATACTTTATATCTCTGTCTTTTTAACATGAGAAGTTTAGCCTAAAGTTGGAAGTTATTTATGCTTGGTTTCTAGAATTTAGTTGCTTAAAATATTTATTACATTTAAACATTTCTTTCCATAGAATTAACAAGTTTTTTTATCAGTGTTTTATGTTGTTGGAGTAGAAATTGACATGTTCTACTAGTCATCATACATTTATTTTTTAAAATATAGGCCAGAATTAAAAGGTGTGTTGACTTTAAACATCAGAAATCTTCCATTATATAAATCAAAACCTTTTATTATTAATGATGTGTTTTTGGAATTTTCCTCTGGCCTTTTTCATGGTGTTTAGAGGTGACTGCAGCCATGAAATTAGAAGACGCTTACTCCTTGGAAGAATACAGGGAGGCCTGGCGTGCTGCGATTCATGGGGTCGCAAAGAGTCGGACACGGCTGAGCGACTGAACTGAACTGAAAGGCAGTCAGTACTTATGCCCAGCTGCCTGTCTTTTGTACCTCATATATGAGCTTTCATTTCTTTTTCATAGCTTCCATAAGTCATAAATAATGACTTGACAGGCATTTTATACAATTTCTTTTCATTGCTCTACCCCTTTTCTTCCTGGTAAATATGGTAGCCCGGAAGCAATGTCCATGGTTCTGTTCCCTTGCGCCTTCCTTTTGTATTTTTTTCATTTTCCATTGTCACTACTTTAGCTATTGTTTCTGTATCATTGATGCAGAAACATAAGCACATATAAGATATAGCTCTTTGCTTCTAGTTGGTGATTGTGTAGAAAGGGTAAAACCCCATTTATTACTGTGCTACATTAATTACCATGTGATGTGTAAATCTTAGACACAATGTATAGAATAGGGAGTTCAGGGAAGGAAGAGTTTAGAAGTGACCAGGGGATGCTTCATGGGAGAATTGATGTTTGAACTGGATGTCAAGCTTTATTGTCAGAAATGTAGAAAAGATATTCCACATGTATTGAACCCAGTTTGGCTCAGAAGTTCAGTTGCTCAGACCTGTCCAACTCTTTGTGACCCTATGGACTACAGCACGCCAGGCTTCCCTGTCCATCAGCAACTCCTGGAGCTTGCTCACACTCATGTCTGTCAAGTCAGTCATGCCATCCAACCATCTCATCGTCTGTCATCTCCTTCTCCTCCTGCCCTCAATCCTTCCCAGCATCAGGGTCTTATCCAGTGAGTCAGTTCTTCATATCAGGTGGCCAAAGTATTGGAGTTTCAGCTTCATCATCAGCCCTTCCAATGAGTATTCAGCACTGATTTCCTTCAGGATTGACTGGTTGGATCTCTTTGCAGTCCAAGGGACTCTAAAGAGTCTTCTCAAACACCATAGTTCAAAAGCATCAATTCTTCAGTGCTCAGCCTTCTTTATAGTCCAGCTCTCATATCTATACCTGACTACTGGAAAAACCATAGCTTTGACTAGATGGACCTTTGTTGGCAAAGTGATATCTCTGCCTTTTAATATGCTGTCTAGGTTGGCCATAACTTTTCTTCCAAGGAGCAAGGGTCTTTAATTTCATGGCTGCACTCACCACCTGCAATGATTTTGAAGCCTCCAAAAATAAAGTCTGTTTCTGTTTCCAGTGTTTCCTCATTTTTTGCCATGAAATGATGGGACCAGATGCCAAGAACTTTGTTTTTTGAATGTTGTTTTAAGCCAAACTTTTCATTCTCTTCTTTCACTTTCGTCAAGAGGCTCTTTAGTTCTTCTTTGCTTTCTGCCATAAGGGTGCTGTCATCTGCATATCTGAGGTTATTGATATTTCTCCCGGCAGTCTTGATTCCAGCTTGTGCTTCCATCCAGCCCAACATTTCTCATGATGTACTCTGCATATAAATCAAATAAGCAACGTGACAATATACAGCCTTGACGTACTCCTACCAAATTTGGGACCAGTCTGTTGTTCCATGTTCGGTTCTAACTGTTGCTTCTTGACCTGCATACAGATTTCTCAGGAGGCAGGTCAGGTGGTCTTGGTATTTCCATCTCTTGAAAAATTTTCCACAGTTTGTTGTCATCCACAGTCAAAGGCTTGACATAGTCAATAAAACAGAAGTAGGTTTTTTTCTGGAACTCTCTTTTTCGATGATCCAGTGAATGTTGGCAATTTGATCTCTGGTTCCTCTGCCTTTTCTAAATCCAGCTTGAACATCTAGAAGTTCACAGTTCATGTACTATTGAAGCCTGGCTTGGAGAATTTTGAGCATTAATTTCCTAGCATGTGAGATGAGTGCAGTTGTGTGGTAGTTTGGACATTCTTTGGCATTGCCTTTCTTTGGGATTGGAATGAAAACTGACCTTTTCCAGTCCTGTGGCTACTGCTGAGTTTTCCAAATTTGCTGATAAATTGAGTGCAACACTTTTACAGCATCATCTTTTAGGATTTAAAATAGCTCAACTGGAATTTCATCACCTCCACTAGCTTTGTTCATAGTGATACTTCCTAAGGTCCACTTGACTTCACATTCCAGGATGCCTGGCTCTAGGCGAGTGATCACACCATTGTGGTTATGCGGGTCATGAAGATCTTTTTTGTATAGTTCTTCTGTGTACTATTCCCTTGTGGCTCAGCTGATAAAGAATCTGCCTGCAATGTGGGAGACCTGGGTTCAATCCCTGGGTTGGGAAGATCCCCTGGAGAAGGGAAAAGCTACCCACTCCAGTATTCTGGCCTGGAGAATTGCATGGACTGTATAGTCTATGGGGTCGCAAAGAGTCAGACAGGACTGAGCAACTTTTGCTTTTGCATTCTGTGTACTCTAGCCACCTCTTCTTAATATCTTCTGCTTCTGTTAGGTCCATACCATTTCTGCCCATTATTGTGCCCATCTTTGTATGAAATGTTCCCTTGGTATGTCTGATTTTCTTAAAAAGATCTCTAGTCTTTCTCATTCTGTTGTTTTCCTCTATTTCTTTGCACTGATCATTGAGGAAGGCTTTCTTATCTCTCCTTGCTATTCTTTGGAACTCTGCATTCAGATGGATATATCTTTCCTTTTCTCCTTTGCTTTTCTCTTCTTTTCTTTTCTCAGCTATTTATAATGCCTCCTCAGACAACCATTTTGCCTTTTTGCATTTCTCTTTTTGGGGGATGGTCTTGATCACTGCCTCCTCTACAGTGTCACGAACCTCCATCCATAGGTCTTCAGGCACTCTGTCTGTCGTCAGATCTAATCCCTTGAATATATATTTCACTTTCACTTTCATTATATTTCATTATACACTTTCACTGTACAGTCATAAGGGATTTGATTTAGGTCATACCTGAATGGTCTAGTGGTTTTCCCTATTTTTTTCGATTTAAGTCGGAATTTGGCAATAATGAATTCATGATCTGAGCCACAGTCACCTCCCCGTCTTGTTTTTGCTGACTGTATAGAGCTTCTCCATCTTTGGCTGCAAAGAATATAATCAGTCTGATTTCAGTGTTGACCATCTGGTGATGTCCATGTGTAGAGTCTTCTCTTGTGCTGTTGGAAGAGGGTGTTTGCTATGACCAGTGTATTCTCCTGGCAAAGCTCAGTTAGCATTTGCTCTGCTTCATTCTGTACTCCAACCCCAATTTTGCCTGCTACTCCAGGTATCTCTTGACTTCCTACTTTTGCATTCCAGTTCCCTGTGATGAAAAGGACATCTTTTTTTGGTGTTACTTCTAGAAGGTCTTGTAGATCTTCATAGAACTGTTCAACTGCAGCTTCTTCAGCATTATTACTGGTTGGGGCATAGACTTGGATTATTGTGATATTGAATGGTTTGCATTGGAAACAGAGAGAGATCACAGTGTCGTTTGGCTCAGAAGTAGAAGGCGGTAAACAGGGGAGAGAGCATGAAACCAGGCTGCAGAGCACTCTGGATGTGGAGCAGGCTCAGCTTGGCTCTTCAGCTGAATAAGTGCTGGTGAAAAGTCTTTTAAACTTGGAATTGACCAGGGCCTTCTTCAATACTAATATACCAATATAATGAGATAGGGAAGATGATATGTCTAATAAAGCTTGATTCCTTAAAGAATAATACTTAACAACACTTGTTTAAAAAGGACAGTTCTAGCCTCATTCTTTGATTATTTGAAATAAATTCGTGGGAATATATGCCTTTCAAGTAGAAGACATGTATAAAGATAGATATTCTTTTCTCCCTCTTCTCTAAATCTCACTTCTTGATTGTGTTTCCATGTCAGGCCAAATGCTGTGTTCTCCATAAAGAACTGATTCCTTCCAATTAGGAGGCTTTTCTTTTGAAATCCTTCATTAAACTTTGTATCTGTCATTTTGTACCTACCATGTTTGATGTTATAATAAAGACAGTAGATGTATACACACTGCATTGAAGGTTTTATGCTTGTGTCTTATTCTTGCATTTTCATGTTGATTTTTAGTGAATATATAGTGATCTGTTAAATTTCTGTCTTTAAAATGAGCCTAGATTTTACCCTAGGATTTGGGCAGAACTGAGGTTTTGGACTGAACTGCTGCTGCTGGTCTGGATCAGTAATTCTGAACATTTTTTTCTGCTAGGAGATACAGTAGATGAAATTTTGACACATACACTTCCATGGATCTGCTTAGCAGGGAGGTAAACTGTTGCAGTGGTTTATAATTGCCACAGCTCTCCTAGGATATGTTGTCAGTGTAACAAGTAATAGATGCTGTACAGTTCTTAGGGCAGTAGCTGTAAGTCTTCTAATTCTATGCCACTTAGAAAAGTTACACCAGAATGCAAGCAGAGGTAATACTGTCGGGATATAATATAAAGGCCCCCACCTCTCTATTTGAAGGCTCAAAGCGGCCCTTTAACAATATCAAATTATTTGCAATGAAAATCCCAAGTTATAGTATTCATCTTTGAGAATAACTTTAGGGTGGTTTGGGTTTTTTCTTTTCCGTTAGTGCAGATATTTTTGTTGTTACTATTAGTTTTAAATAGATTGAACCCTCTTTTGATGTGGATTAGACTGGTAGTCTGAATTTTACGCCTGGATTCCATTTCATTTCTTAAGTTTTAGAGCTTGTCTTCCTAAAAAGACCTCTGAAGCATATTCCAGTTCAAACTGTAGGAAATAAAGTGTTCAAATTTTTTCTAGATTCTGGCCAACATCCTTATTAATATGGACATCTGTTTGACACACTTTGGCAGCTTACCAGACTGTTTAACCAAAGTGATGTATATTTGGCCATTCATCATGTTAAGTGCCTAGTGTGAAATTTTAAAGTGTGTTTATTAAAAAAATTTTTTTTGTGGACAAAATATACTTTTTGTTATTGGGGTTTGAGTGGTTGAAGATTGTAAAAAATGATAAATTCCAGTCACTATATGCCTGACAAGGAATGCTAGGAGTGTTGGCCCTTAAGATTGGGTTGAAGCATAGAACAGACGGAGCTTCAGCATTTGAGATATAACATCCTCTACTTGGTGAAATATAGCAGTATCAGAACATGTAATAAATGTTGATATTAAATATTAATATGAATGCTGTCAGTATGGTTGCTGATGATAGATTTGAGGGTGATAAATTGTTTGGAGAACAAAATAGCAACTAGTAATTTATGTAAAATGCTTAGTCATTTGTGGCTTAACTTCAGATATGTATATCTTTATGGGGAAGATGTTAGATACCATAATGAAGCAAGATTATAGAAAATAAAATGCAAAGATATTGTATTATAACAGTAGAAATGAGCACAAAAACTCATATACCATTGCTCATAGCAGCATTATTTATAATAGGTAAAAAGTGGAGACAACTCAAATGTCCGTCAACTGATGAATGAATAAATAAAATGTGTTGGGTTGGAGTACTGATGCGTGCTGTAACGAATGGATCTTGAAAACAGTTAAGTGAAATAAGCTAGTTATGGAAGACCATACTATGGTTTAATTTATAGGAAATGTTCAGAATAGGCAATTCTAGAGAGACAAAAAGTTGATGCCTAACTGTAGGGCTTGGGGTGTGGGTTGGGAATAGGGAGTGGAGAGTGACCGCTGAGAGATAAAGTTTCTTTTAAGGGTGCTGAAAATGTTCTAGAATTACTGGTGATGGTTACATATTCTTGTGAATATAAAAAACATCCAGGTGTATATACTTGAAATGTATGAATTCTATGGCATGTGAATTATATCTCAAAGCTATTTCCTTTTTTATTTTTATTTTTAAACAGAGGCTGTGTGAAGAGATGTTTCGGAGTAAATGGGTACTTTGAGGGAAGCAGATGGAAGTGGAAGGGCATGGAGGAAGACGGGCATTTCTTGGCATCAGTATACTATCACATTTTAACGCAAATGATGCTTTCTCCATTTGCTGGCTAAGAACGTAACAGATTGTGTTTTAGTGGGCATTGTATAAGAACCCAGCTTTTTAACGTTACACTGATGCTGAAATTGTGCATTATTCCACTCGGCAGGATTAGTCTTGCCTTTGTCTTATTTTTGTATTTTTTGTAGTATTAGGTTGAAATGCTTTCCTGTTTTCAAGGTGGTGCATAATTATGTTGCCCATCCATCCATTCTACACCCTGCTTTGCTGTTTTTGTTCATACCTGCTCTCATTTGTGTCATCTTTCTTACCTCCTGTATTTGGAAAGTCCCTAGTTTCCTGTGTACTTCCTTCAGTGTTTGCTTCTGTGAAATGAACAAAAAGGTATTGTTTCTTGTGGCTTAGTATCTTTTTATGTGTTTATAAATCTATCCTTTTAAGGCCTTAGTAGTATTTTTTTTTTTCAATTCTAGTGTTATATTAAATTATTCCAAATATATTCCAAAATGTCTCATTTGGCCTTTGCTGTGTACAGTGTTTGGGCGTCCCAGGTGGCGCTAGTGGTAAAGAACCCACCTGCTAATGCAGGAGACATAAGAGAGGAGGTTTTGATCCCTGGGCCAGGAAAGTCCCCTGGAGGAGGGTATGGCAACCCACCCCAGTATTTTTTTTACCCCAGGTTTTTTTTTTTTAATTAATTTATTTTAATTGGAGTATAATTACTTTACAATATTGTGGTGTTTTTTGCCATACATCGGCATGAATCACCCACAGGTATACATGTGTCCCCCCCTCCTTAACCCCCCTGCCACCACCTCATCCCTCTGGGTTGTCCCAGAGCACCGGCTTTGAGCGCCCTGCTTCATGTGTTGAACTTGCACTGGTCATCTATTTTACATATGGTAATATACATGTTTCAGTGCTATTCTCTCAAATCATCCCACCCTCCCCTTCTCCCACATAGTCCAAACATCTGTTCTTTACATCTGTGTCTCTTTTGCTGCCTTGTGGATAGGATCATCATTACTGTCTTTCTAAATTCCACATATATGCATTAATGTACTGGTATTTCTCTAACTTACGTCACTCTAATAGGCTCTAGTTTTGTCCACCTCATTAGAACTGACTCAAATGTGTTCTTTTTTATAGCTGATATGCACCACAACTTCCTTATCCATTCATCTGCCGATGGACATGTAGATTGCTTCCGTGTCTTGGGGACTTCCTGGTGGCTCAGACGGTTAAGCGTCTGTCTACAATAAGGGAGACCTGGGTTTGATCTCTGGGTCGGGAAGATCCCCTGGAGAAGGAAATGGCAATCCACTCCAGTACTATTGCCTGGAAAATCCCATGGACAGAGGAGCCTGGTAGGCTACAGTCTATGGGATGGCAGAGTCAGACACGACTGAGCGACTTAACGTTCACGTTCACGTCCTAGCTCTTGTAAACAGTGCTGCGATGAACATTGGGGTACATGTGTCTCTTTCAATTCTGCTTTTCTTGGTGTGTATGCCCAGCAGTGGGATTGCTGGGTCATATAGCAGTTCTGTTTCCAGTTTTTTAAGGAATCTCAACACTTCTCTATAGTGGCTGTACCAGTTTGCATTCCCACCAGCAGTGTAAGAGGGTTCCCTTTTCTCCACACCTTCTCCAGAATTTATTGTTTGTAGACTTTTTGATGATGGCCATTCTGACTGGTGTGAGCTGGCACCTCATTGTGGTTTTGATTTGCATTTCTCTGATAATGAGTGATGGTGAGCATCTTTTCGTGTTTTTGTTAGCCATCTGTATGTCTTCTTTGGAGAAATGTCTGTTTAATTCTTTGGCCCACTTTTTAATTGGGTTCGTTTTTCTGGTATTGAGCTGCATGAGCTGCTTGTATATTTTCGAGATTAATTTTTTGTCAATTGCTTCATTTGCTATTATTTTCTCCCATTCTGAAGGCTGCCTTTTCACCTTGCTTATAGTTTCCTTTGTTGTACAAAAGCTTAATTAGGTCCCAATTGTTTATTTTTGCTTATATTTCCATTACTCTGGGGAATGGGTCATAGAGGATCTTGCTGTGATTTATGTCTCTTACGTTTTTGTGATTTATGTTTTTGTGGTTTCCTCTGTGTGTATGCTTATGTTTTTGTGATTTATGTGATTTATATTTTCCTCTACAAGTTTTGTAGTTTCTGGTCTTAAATTTATCTTTAATCCATTTTGAGTTTAGTTTTGTGTATGGTGCTAGAAAATGTTCTAATTTCATTCTTTTACAGGTGGTTTACAAGTTTTCGCAGCACCACTTGTTAAAGAGATTGTCTTTTGGATCCTTTGTCACAGATAGGTGTCCATAGGTGCGTGGATTTATCTCTGGGCTTTCTATTTTGTTCCATTGATTTACATTTCTGTCTTTCACCCCAGTATTCATGCCTGGAGAATTCCCATGGACAAAGAAGCCTGACAGACTACAGTCCATAGGGTCAAAAAGAGTTGGACACTCAGCACGCATGCATGCATGTATACAGTTTTTGATTTCTGATTTCTTCAACAGAGTGATCATTTTTAATAGAAATATTGCTGACCAGTTGACTTCCAGTGACATTCTCCATCTCTTCCATTTGCCTCCTTTTCTGGGTTATTTCTTTACAAAGCTAGCACTTATTGAGCTTGTACTGTATGTCAGGCAATATGCTAAGTATATATGCTTATTTAATTCTCATAACTAAATTTATGAAGTCTATGAACTATTACTATAGTGTTTTATAGATGAGAAAACTAAGACTCAAAAGATAATGCTGATTGTTCTTGATCGTAACTACCTATGTATAACTTTTTGGTGTTGTATATATGTTTTCATAATGCTTGACCTTCGTATGTATTTGATGGTTGCTCAGAATTTTGCAAATGTATTCCTGAATTGAATCATACAGTATGTATTCTGTGTCTGGATTTTTTCCCTCACCAAAATGTTTTTTGCAGTTAATCCATGTTTATGTCTATCAGTATTTTGTTCCAGTTTACTGTTGCCTAGTGTTCCTTTATATGTTTATATGACAATTTTTTCATTCACCGTTGATGGACATTTTGGTTTCCAATTTGGAAATAAAATTTCTCCCCTTCATTTTTGTGCTATTTTCATCATCTGTTTTATGCTGCATGTAGTTATTTTTTTATATTATTGCTACTTTTGCTTTACAAACTTGTATCTTTTTTAACAAAGAAAATAAACTCATACATCATTTCTATTGGTCTTCCTTTGTGTAGAAATAAGTTTTTGTCTGGTGTTTCGTAGAGCAGATTTATCGGAGAAGGCAATGGCACCCCACTCTAGTACTCTTGCTTGGAAAATCCCATGGATGGAGGAGCCTGGAAAGCTGCAATCCATGGGCTCGCTGAGGTTCGGACTCGAGTGAGTGACTTCACTTTCACGCATTGGAGAAGGAAATGGCAACCCACTCCAGTGTTCTTGCCTGGAGAATCCCAGGGACAGGGGATCCTGGTAGGCTGCCATCTATGGGGTCGCACAGAGTCGGACACGACTGAAGCGACTTAGCAGCAGCAGAGCAGATTTATAGAAAAATTGAACAGGAAGTACAGAGTTCTCATATATTAATACTTGTCTCTCTCTTACTCTTTATCTGTCTCTTCCTATTATTAACATGTTGCATTGGTGTGATACCTTTGTTACAGTTGATATTGATGCATTATTATTAACTAATCCATAGTTTACGTTCACTTGGTTGTACAGTTCTACTGTTCTTCCCGAAGCACTTCTTTCAGTGTTCCTTGTAGAGCAAGGTGACAGACTGGTGACAGGTTCTGAGCTTTTGTATATCTGAAAGTGTCTTTATTTGTCCTTCATCTGTGAAGAGTATTTTTGCTTTATGTCGGTTTTAAGTAACAGGTTTTTTCTCCTAGCACTTTAAAGGCGTTATTCCTTTGTTTAAACTTGTTAAAACAAGTTTTCCCTTCTTTGGTTGCTTTTAAGATTCTTTTTTTTTAAATATTACTGGATTTTAGCAGTTCAATTATTAATTATGTGCTTTGGTATGGTTTCTTTGTGCTTGTTTTTTGTTCAGTGAGTTTCTTGAATATGCAAGTTTAGTTTTTCTCAAATTTGGAAATTCTTTTGCCTTTATTTCTTCAGATATTTTTTTCTGACTCCCTGTCCTTCTTGGACTACAATTACACCACTTTTAGACTGCCCTTGATATTCTTGCAGGTACTTGATGCTCTGTTCTTCATTTCTTTTTTTGCTTTCTATTTTCACATCTTCAATTTAGGAATCTTTTTTCCCTGCACTGGTGAATCTGTTGCCAAGTATATCTAGTTTTTTTTATTTGAGATACTATATTTTCCATCTTTAGAGATTCATTTGATTCTTTTCAAAGTAATTATCTTTTTTCTAGTTTTCATTAAATCCTGTAATATACTTGCAGCATTTTAAAGTTTATGTCTTTGAGAATATCATCTTTTTCTTGTTTCTGGGTCTGTTTTCTTTTCTCAAATTTTTTCCCCTTGATATGTTAACACATTTTTCCATTTTCTTAGGTTTAGTAAGTTTTGATTGACTCTTTAGTAAGTTTTGATTGATTTATCATGCTGTTGTGTGGATTTTGTTGGTTTCTTCTCAACAGATTTTAATTTGTTTTGGTGGTATATTCAATTTCTTATGGAAAAGTAGGTTAGCATTACTTTTAAGAGGGCCATTCTGCTTTGGTTTCTACTGATTGCCCCAGGTTTCAGTGAGATCCTTCTCCCTTCTGGTTGAAACTTGAACATTTCCAAATCTTATGTAATGTCTGGTAGCTTTTGAAATTTGAAATGTATTTGAAATTCATATCTCAGCAAGTAAACACCTTGTATTGTGTTTATAGACAGTTTCTTTATGTTTTGGGTTTTTTTGGTCTGTTTTATTTTTGTCTTAATCTGGATTGACTTTTCAAACTGTTTTTACATAGACAACTCTTTTCTTTGACAGTGTGTTATGCTCAAATTTTATGCTCAAAATATGCAGAAATTTTGATAATTTCCAAACATAAAGACAGTAATTTCCTTCATAATTTTATCAATAATTTTAATCAAAATTTGAGGAGATACTTCTTAGGCCCTCAAGATTTGAAACTAGGAACGCCAATGTTGTGTTAGCAGCACTTTGGTTTCATTTTGCTTTCTAGTTTATTTACATTCACTGATTAGACACTTAAATAACAAGCTAATATGGCAAGAGAAAGGAGGTAGGGAACAGATCACTTAATTTAGGTCATTCAGGTCTTCAGTAACAACAGAGGTACTGGATTTTGTCTGTTTGCTTGATAAAACATATTTGGGACATTTGAAGAAAGGTTTTGAACCTTGGTTGTTTCGTTTAACCCTTTTTGTTGATACAGAAAACTGGAAGATGACAATAATTTGTGCTACAGTATAAAATATGAATTTCAACATTTAATTATCATTGAAATGATAATGCCTTCAAAGGACTTACTCATTTTAGAGTACCCTTTTTAAAAGTTTTTTTAATGATCTCCGTGTGATTTGTGTGATACTGTTTGTGTAATTTCTAGTTACGGTAATTATAATATAGAAACTTAAAAATGTATTTTTAAGGTTGTAGAGAAATGATCAGTGCTTATCATTTTTTGTTCGTATCAAGCACTGACCTGTTATTTGTCAGGATGTCTTCATGGGTATTGATATATGCATTGTATTTCTGAAGCTGCTCAAATGTGCCCTCTGAGACTGATATACATTGCTGTCTTTTGAGTATATTGCTGTATTATACATTCATTTATTTCATTTACTGAATTTATTCAGCACAAGCATTAACTGAACTGTGGTTATACGTAGCTGTTAAAAGCATTCCTGGGTTCTAATCCTGGCTTTATTGCTTTATTGATTTAGCTGTATGACTTTGGCTAGTTGCTTCTTAGTATTTGTTTCCTCCTGAGGCTAATAATGAGAGGTTATGGTTAGCTTTACATCACTTTATATGTGTAAAGCAGTTAGGATACTGATTCAGTTCAGTTCAGTCGCTCAGTCGTGTCCGACTCTTTGCGACCCCATGAATCGCAGCATGCCAGGCCTCCCTGTCCATCTGGTAAATACTCAAATGTTATTGTTGCTGTTTAGTTATTATTAGTATCATTGTTATGTTAGGCCTTTCCTGGATACCTTTTCTCAAAGTTTAATCCCCTCCCTATGATAGTACTTCTTTTCTGCTTTTTTTTTTTCTCATTGAAAAAACTTTATACTAACCTGCTGTGTATATTATATATCCTGTATTCACTATGTGTTGCACATCACTTCCACTAGAATGTAAGTTCCCTTAAGTCAGGAATAGATATAGAAATTTATTCCTAGCACCTAGAAAAGTGTCGGGAATAGATTGGACGCTTAGTAAATGTTTTCTGAATGCATGCTGAATTGTGTGCCAGATATTGACTAGATATTGGGGATACAGAAAGGAATCAAGTCCAAAAAAGTTCCTTCTGTTAAATAAGCAAATAGTATAGTAGACTCATACCTATAAAACTGTACTAGTTTGCCCCCCTGTAAGTGATGGTAATGGTAAAGGATACCTGAGGATGCCTTCACAGAAGGTGTCATTGAACTGGACATTTGGTCTACCTAAGAGACAAGGGGGAACGAATCATTATAACTAGGCTCAAACACATCTTTATTAATTTGACCTCTGTTTCCAGTCAGAGGTCAAAACTTGAGTGAAACTTAACAAGCCATTGTTACCTGGACTACGATAGCTTGTAGTCCAGGTTAACAACAGCGGTAACAGTTGAGGGAGAAGAAAATAGAAGTAGAGGGTGCTAGGAAATTGGTGGGGACCAGGTTTGGGAAAGTTGGCTGTTAGAGGTACCAGCTGTCTAGCTGTTGCCTGGACAGAGTAATGGGATTTTGGATATTCAGTATGTGAAACTTAATGATAACTGACTGAACCACTAACATTTTAGTTTTGGTTTTATTTTTTGAGGGTGAGGGTATATTTGTCACTATAAGAACTTGGTTTTTAGAATAGTGCCTTTTAGCAACTATTTTAGAACTGTATATAAAACAAACTTGCCAATGACAGTTAACTTATAGAATTGAGGAATTAATATTTTTGATATAAGAATATGTACTATGTGTGTAATCATCAGATTTGTATTTAATGAGTTATTTACCAAGGATCAGATTGCTAAACTTTTAATTCCTTCTGTGACACAGAAATCTAGTGTTAAAATACATTTAAAATAATTAGTTTTGTTTAGGCTGAGAACACATGAAAAATAGTTTCATTTTGAATTATTAGATTTTAGAAGTTAGTACTGTAACTGTATCTGAGGACCTTTTTCTGAGTTCTACATTTCAGTACAATTAGATTGAAAGCAGAAATCAGGTTTCTAGCTCCTTTTAACTTCACAAAAGACAAAAGGCCTAGTTGTTTGTGTATGTGTGTGTTGTAACGTTCAAGTTTTTAATACTTAATTTGTTTATATAAAATGAATATTTGGCGTATTGTGGCTTTCCCCCTGCCTCTAAAAGGGGTGTACATTTCAGTTAGAAACAAAACTGTAGTACCACAATAATTAATACTACTGAATAAGATTCAAAATATTGATGTTTGTGTGGAGAAATTACCATTTTCATTTGATGAAGCAGATTTATTTGGGGATTGCCATAATTACTGAGTCATGCAATTCTAAATTGCTATTAGGTTGGTACAAAAGTAATTGACGGTTTCAGACATTGGATTTTAAATCGTTATGACTAGGCTCAAACACACCTTTATTAATAGAGATAGGAACCATTATAATCAACACATTTTTGCCAACGAGAATTAAGTTTGTTTATTCCTGCAGCATAAAAGTCCATGCTTCGGACAGACTTTTGGAAACTGTTGGAACTCTTTTCTGCGTCCTGCTGGTTGTCGAATAATTTTCCCTCCAAAAAGTTGTCAAGATGCTTGAAAAAGTGGTAGTTGGTTGGCAAGCAGTCAAGTGAGTGTGGCGGATGAGGCAAAACTTTGTAGCGTGGATTGTGTGACAAACAGTTGGGTGTTGTGATGGAGAAGAATTGCGCCCATTCTTTTGACCAGTGCTGGCTGCAGGCATTGCAATTTTCTGTGCATCTCATTGATTTGTTGCATACTTCTCATATGTAATGGTTTCACCAGGATTCAGAAAGCTGTAGTGGATCAGACGGGCAGCAAACCACCAAACAGTGACATGACCTTTTTTGGATGCAAGTCTGGCTTTAGAAAGTGATTTGGAGCTGCTTCTTGGTCCATCCACTGAGCTAGTTGTTGCCGATTGTTGTATAAAATCCACTTTTTGTTGCATGTCGCCATCCATGCTAGAAATGGCTCATGGTTGTTGTGTGGAATAAGAGAAGATGACACTTCAAAGCGATGTTCTTTTTTGATTTTTGGTCAGCTCAGGAAGCACCCACTGATTGAGCTTTTTCACCTTTCCAGTTTGCTTCACATGCTGAATGACCATAGAATGGTCAACATTGAATTCTTTGGCAACTTCTCCTTTAGTTGTAAGAGGATCAGCTTTGATGATCCTCTAAGTTGGTCACTGTCAACTTCTGATGGCTGGCCACTGCACTCCTCATCTTCAAGGCCCTTGTCTTCTTAGCAAAACTTCTTGAACCACCAGTGCACTGTACGTTCATTAGCAGTTCCTGGGCCAAATGCGTTGTTAATGTTACGATTTGTCTCTGCTGCTTTATGACCCATTTTGAACTCGAATGAAAAAAATCAGTTGAATTTGCTTTTGATCTAACATCATTTCCCTAGTCTAAAATAAATATACACAGCAAGGTATCTTTTGCCCTTTCATAATGTTCATGGGGTTCTCAAGACAAGAATGCTGAAGTGGTTTGCCGTTCCCTTCTCCAGTGGATGTTTTGTCAGAACTCTCCACCATGTTGACCCATCTGTATTGAGTAGACATACACAGTATGGCTCATAGATTCATTGAGTTAAGCAAGGCTGCGATCCATATAATCAGTTTGGTTAGTTTTCAGTGATTGTGGTTTCCATTCTGTCTGCTCTCTGATGGATGAGGATAAGAGGCTTGTGGAAGCTTCCTGATGGGAGGGACTGGCTGTGGGTAAAACTGAGTCTTGCTCTGGTGGGCAGGGCCATGCTCAATGAATCTTCTAGTTCTGCTTCATTGACTTACCATCTACTTTGACATAAATAAACATTGACATAAACATCTACTTCACTGACATTAACATCTACTTCTGCTGCATTGACTACGCTAAAGCCTGTGACACTGTGGATCACAATAAACTGTGGGAAATTCTTCAAGATATGGGAATACCAGACCACCTTACCTACCTCCTGTGAAAACCTATATGCAGGTCAAGAGGCAACACAGAACAATGGACTGGTTCCAAATTGGGGAAGGAGTATGTCAGGGCTGCATATTGTCCCCTGCTTATTTAACTTATATGCAGAGTACATCATGCAAAATGCTGGATTGGATGACGTGCAAGCTGGAATCAAGATTGCCAGGAGAAATACCAATAACCTCAGATATGCAGATGATACTACCTTATGACAGAAAGTGAAGAGGATCTAAAGAGCCTCTTGATGAGTGTGAAACAGGGGAGTGAAAAAAACTGGCTTAAAATTCAACATTTAGAAAACTAAGATCATGGCATCTGGTCCCAATACTTCGTGGCAAATAGAGAACAGTGGAAACTGTGATAGACTTTATTTTTTAGGGCTCCAAAATCACTGTGGACCATGACTGCAGCCATGAAATTAGATGATTGCTTCTTGAAAGGAGAGTCCCTTGGATTGTGAGGAGATCAAACTAGTGAATCCTAAAGGAAATCAATCCTGAATGTTCATTAGAAGGACTGAAGCTGAAACTCCAATACTTTGGCCACCAGATGTGAAGAGCTGAGTCATTGGAAAAGACCCTGATGCTGGGAAAGATTGAGGGCATGAGAAGGGGGTAACGGAGTACCAGATGGTTGCATGGCATCACCGGCTCAATGGACATGAGTTTGGGCAGGCTCAGGGAGATGGTGGAGTACAGGGAGGCCTGGTGTGTTGTGGTCCATGGGGTTGGAAAGAGTCGGACACGACTGAGTGACTGAACCACAACAACACAACGAGTAATAAGTCATTAAAAGTGAAGTCACTCAGTCGTGTCCGACTCTTTGCGACCCCATGAACTGTAGCATACTACGTTCCTCTATCCATGGGATTTTCCAGGCAAGAGTACTGGAGTGGGTTGCCATTTCCTTCTCGAGGATTTTCCTGACCCAGGGATTGAACCCAGGTCTCCCGCACTGTAGGCAGACACTTTACCGTCTGAGCCACCAGGGAAGTCCCCAATAAGTCATTAGCAAAAAAAAAAAAAAAAAAAGTGAGAAATGCATATTAAAATGATGTATAACTTTACCCACATTTATTTAAAAATGTATTGCAGTATCAAACAGCAAAGTTCAACAGTGCAAAATTGCAGTTACTTTTTGCATCAGTTGAATAGATTGACATTATAATTGACCAGGCCAACCAGGGTGAGGAGAGGCTTACATCTTTCTCTTTCCACCTAAGTGTCTTGCTACTGGAGCTTCCCTCATAGCTCAGTCGGTAAAGAAGCCACCTGCAATGCCGGAGACCCCGGTCTTGCTTCTGTTTCCAAGCAGAAGTGTAACAAGACTGGATCATTCTTGATGCATTACACCATTGGTTAGTATTCACTGGTGTTCCTTTATTAATGTCAATAATAGACATTATTCAGTTTCATACTTGTTTTTGGCTTTTTATGTTCATTTTCGTTTTTCCCTTTAAAAGAATGAAAACTCTTAAGTGTATGCAATTGCATTGACTACATACATATTTTATGGCAGTATAAGACACTGACCCTTTGACAGTTTTTTTCCTAAGTGAGAACGTAATACAGTGAATATTTTCAACTATTTTATGAGAACGTGAGTTCAGTAGGCTCTGTGTACCATGTAAATGTAAAGTATATCTTGGGATACAGAGGATAGGAAAATGGGACCTGGGACACCAATTTGTGGATCTTGGCATGGGTAGAATATTATTAAACATTTAAGAATGCTTGAAAAATCGGATTAGTGACATTAGAAATGTCCAGTTGGCTAACATTATGTTTTTATTAGCCAGATAAAACAACTGAGTTGTAAAGATGTGTTTTCCATGGTGCTGATGAACCCGTTGCTGGGCAGGAATAGATACACATATGAGAATGGACTCGGTGGACACAGTAGTGGGGAGAGAGTGGGATGAATTGAGAAAGTAGCATTGAAACATACACGTTGCTGCATGTGAAACAGATGGCTGCGGGAAGTTACTGCATAACACAGCTCAGCCTGGTGCTCTGTGATGATCTCAGAGTTGAAATGGGCAGGGAGGAAGGCTCTTAGAGGGAGGGGACATATGTATACTTACCGCTGATTCACATTGTTGTATGGCAGAAACCAACAACACTGTAAAGCAATTATCCTCCAGTTAAAAATTAAAAATTTAAAAATTATTTTTCTTTTCAGTAAGTATTTGTAGGACTATCTGCCAGGGTAGTGTTGAGTGTTGAAATTTGTAGTGATGAAATTATATTTAATTTTGTTTTCTAACCCACTAAATATATGTTTTTTTTAAATTAAGGAATTGGACTTTGTAAAGAGTTTTCTGCAAGGATCACATCTAAGTGCACTTTTTGCTGATACATCACTTCTAGTAAGACATTTTTTTCATTTTTCTATGTTATGAAGTAAATAAATACAACGGGAATCTTTTTGAAAAAAAAATCGACTGTATCGTGAGCTTGAATAACAGCCATTTTGGAGTTTACATTGGGGTTTAATGTAGATCAATTAAGGAAATGTGTAAAATCCAGTCTGATATTCATATACACACAATATATGTAATATTGTATGGTGACAGTTTCTAAAAAAAAAAAAAAAAGTGAGAAATGCATATTAAAATGATGTATAACTTTACCCACATTTATTTAAAAATGTATTGCAGTATCAAACAGCAAAGTTCAACAGTGCAAAATTGCAGTTACTTTTTGCATCAGTTGAATAGATTGACATTATAATTGACCAGGCCAACCAGGGTGAGGAGAGGCTTACATCTTTCTCTTTCCACCTAAGTGTCTTGCTACTGGAGCTTCCCTCATAGCTCAGTCGGTAAAGAAGCCACCTGCAATGCCGGAGACCCCGGTCTTGCTTCTGTTTCCAAGCAGAAGTGTAACAAGACTGGATCATTCTTGATGCATTACACCATTGGTTAGTATTCACTGGTGTTCCTTTATTAATGTCAATAATAGACATTATTCAGTTTCATACTTGTTTTTGGCTTTTTATGTTCATTTTCGTTGTTCCCTTTAAAAGAATGAAAACTCTTAAGTGTATGCAATTGCATTGACTACATACATATTTTATGGCAGTATAAGACACTGACCCTTTGACAGTTTTTTTCCTAAGTGAGAACGTAATACAGTGAATATTTTCAACTATTTTATGAGAACGTGAGTTCAGTAGGCTCTGTGTACCATGTAAATGTAAAGTATATCTTGGGATACAGAGGATAGGAAAATGGGACCTGGGACACCAATTTGTGGATCTTGGCATGGGTAGAATATTATTAAACATTTAAGAATGCTTGAAAAATCGGATTAGTGACATTAGAAATGTCCAGTTGGCTAACATTATGTTTTTATTAGCCAGATAAAACAACTGAGTTGTAAAATGTGTTTTCCATGGTGCTGATGAACCCGTTGCTGGGCAGGAATAGATACACATATGAGAATGGACTCGGTGGACACAGTAGTGGGGAGAGAGTGGGATGAATTGAGAAAGTAGCATTGAAACATACACGTTGCTGCATGTGAAACAGATGGCTGCGGGAAGTTACTGCATAACACAGCTCAGCCTGGTGCTCTGTGATGATCTCAGAGTTGAAATGGGCAGGGAGGAAGGCTCTTAGAGGGAGGGGACATATGTATACTTACCGCTGATTCACATTGTTGTATGGCAGAAACCAACAACACTGTAAAGCAATTATCCTCCAGTTAAAAATTAAAAATTTAAAAATTATTTTTCTTTTCAGTAAGTATTTGTAGGACTATCTGCCAGGGTAGTGTTGAGTGTTGAAATTTGTAGTGATGAAATTATATTTAATTTTGTTTTCTAACCCACTAAATATATGTTTTTTTTAAATTAAGGAATTGGACTTTGTAAAGAGTTTTCTGCAAGGATCACATCTAAGTGCACTTTTTGCTGATACATCACTTCTAGTAAGACATTTTTTTCATTTTTCTATGTTATGAAGTAAATAAATACAACGGGAATCTTTTTGAAAAAAAAATCGACTGTATCGTGAGCTTGAATAACAGCCATTTTGGAGTTTACATTGGGGTTTAATGTAGATCAATTAAGGAAATGTGTAAAATCCAGTCTGATATTCATATACACACAATATATGTAATATTGTATGGTGACAGTTTCTTGAATAGTGACACTGCTGAGATAATTCCAAACTTTTACATCTTTTCCACTTTCATCTTCTATGATAATTACACATATTTGAAAATAAAGAAAATCTACAGTCCATACTTACTGACAATAAGTTGGCAGAATAGAGGGATTTTCAAATGAAAGACAAAGTGGACAGGTCTAGCCATATTTCTTGAAAGGTAGAAGAACTGAAGGAAAAAGTTAAGCAAAGTTATGAAATCTTTTTAACGTGAACTTTTTTTGTGACTTGTTTTTTGCCTTAACTCATACGCCCATATTTGGAGAGTTTTGGAGTAGGCTATTTTGATTTAAAAACTTACATTGGCCTAGCTTAATTGTTTCAATATGCTAGTAAGATGTGTAGTTCTCAAAAGGCTTTCATAAGTGAAACTTCACCTGAATTTTGTTTTCTGTTCAAAATGTAAGAGAAGTGAGTTATAGTAATACTAGAATATTGCAAAATAATGTAATTTCACAAAACATTAGGGGATGGTTTTTGGTATGTCATAATATGTTCACATTGACATTCTATTAGATATAATTGATCAAGCCTGATGGTTATGTCAGTAAATCTTGTGAAAGGTATTTAAAATATTTTCTGTTGTTACTATTCTTTTCATTTCAAGAATAATTTTGCTACTTAATGTAAGGTTTAAAATTTTCCTTCAGTGGTAGAAAGAACTTTTATGAACTTACAAAATGAGTTTTTTCTTATAATACTTTATTCCGATATCAAGTTTCCTATGGGTATACATTTTTCTTGTTAAATCTTGACTGCAGAACAACCCATTTTATGATATTCTTCAGGTTAGGGAGCTAGGGGAAAAGGTATTTTTTTAATGGAAAAGTATCCTTTAGTTGAAAACTTGTATATACACAGGAAGAATGGGGAAAATGAAGTTTAATTCACATTTTAAAATATAAATCTTGTTTAATTCAAATTTTAAAATATAAGTCGTTTAGTTTTCTATAAATCTTTGAATGTTTGATTTTTTTCTTTTCTCATCTCATATGTAAATATTTTGTTCACTAGTAGCTCAACACTGAGTGATTTGAATTAAAGCACTACAGGCAGGAATTTAGCCACTTCCATTCCAGAGAATTTTCCCTATAATTTCCCTATATTTCTCTATCTTCCCTGAACCTCTGGTGGCTATGAGCATAGCTTTAGCTGTTGTATTTGCTTCAGGGAATCGTCTATGATAATTTCTTTTACTCAGTTCTAAAGATTATTCTTTATAGTAGGCTTTGCATGGTTCTGAGAGTTGTGATTGACTTAAGAACTACTTGGCTTGGAGTTACTGAGTACTTAGAGGGAAATGCTCTTTCCTTTTGAGTAGTTTCAAATGTTGACTTAAGAACCTCAGATTTGTTTTCCTTAATGATTATTCTGCCCTAATTTGAAGTAGAAATTGGAGGAATTGGCACAGATATTGAGCAATATTTTCCCTACCTTTTTTCTTTTTCTTCAAGTCTTGAAACTGCTTTAGGCTCTTACATTTTAAGTCTTTTATCTCATTTGAGTTAATTTTATTGTATGGTATTACATAGGAGATGAGATTTATTTCTTTGCCTATGAAAGTCAAATTGTTCAAGAAGCATTATTGAAAAGGTTTTATTTTTCCCTACTGAACTACCTTGGCAACTTTGTTGCAAATCAGTTGACATTATATGTGGGCCTATTTCAGAACCCTATTATATCTATTGATCTATGTATCTATCTATCCTTATGATGTTACTGTCCTGATTATCATAGCTTTATGTAAGTCCTAAAATCAGGTAGTGTAAGCCCTCCACCTTTGCTCTTGTGTTTCAAGGTTGTTTTCTAGCCTTAAAAGCTTAAAGCTTAAGGTGAAGTCGCTCAGTCGTGTCTGACTCTTTGTGACGCGTGGACTGTAGCCCACCAGGCTCCTCTGTCCATGGGATTCTCCAGGCAAGAATACTGGAGTGGGTTGCCATTTCCTTCTCCAGGGGATCTTCCCAACTCAGGGATTGAACCTGGGTCTCCCGCGTTGCAGGCAGACACTTTAACCTCTGAGCCACCAGGGAAGTTCTTTCCATTTCTATGTATTTTAGAATTACCTTGTCATTTTCTGCAGAGAAGGCTTAACAAGATTTTGATTATGAATGCTGTTATCATGGAGGCTAATTGGGAGCGAATTAATTTCTTAAGGATGTTGCGTCTTCCGATGCATGAACTTGGTATCTCTCCCCATTTAAGTTGTCTTTAGTTTCTCAGCAATAGTTTGTAGTTTTCACTGTAAAGATATTGCATATATTTTGTTGATCTCTGTTTACTATTTTTATGTTATTGTGAATGGTTATGTAATATCAGTTCCAACTGTTTGTTTTTAGTATAAAGCAATATAATAGATTTTGGCATAAAACCTTGTAATTTATGATTCTGCTAAACTCACTAGTTCTGGTGGCAGTTTTGTGGATTCCTTCAGATGTTCTGGGCAGACCCTCATCTTGTCTGTAAATAGACTTATTTTACTTCTACCTTTTCAATTTTTATACCTTTTATTTCTTTTGTTGCTTTATTGCACTGCCTAGTAGTCTCAGTGCAATGTTAAATAGAAGTGATGAGCTGACATTGTTGCCTTACTCCTGATCTTAGGTCTTTTACCATTAAGTACATTGTACAACAATGTATATAAGTTGCATATAAATTGTTGTAAAAATTGAGATTTGTGTTAATGAGAGATGCTTTCATATATGTTCATGTTATACATGGGTTTGTAGTTTTCTAAAAAATTTTTAATTGTAGGGTGTTTGCTTTATAATGTTGTGTTGGTTCCTGCTGTACAGCAGCATGAATCAGCTGTAAATATGACTGTGTGGATCACAATAAACTGGAAAATTCTGAAAGAGATGGGAATACCAGACCACCTGACCTGCCTCTTGAGAAATCTGTATGGAGGTCAGGAAGCAACAGTTAGAACTGGACATGGAACAACAGACTGGATCCAAATAGGAAAAGGAGTATGTCAAGGCTGTATATTGTCACCCTGCTTCTTTAACTTATATGCAGAGTATATCATGAGAAATGCTGGGCTGGAGGAAGCACAAGCTGGAATCAAAGATTGCCAGGAGAAATATCAATAACCTCAGATATGCAGATAACACTACTCTTATGGCAGAAAGGAAGAGGAACTAAAGAGCCTCTGATGAAAGTGAAAGAAAAGAATGAAGAGTTTGGCTTAAAACAGCATTGAAAAAATGAAGTTCATGGCATCTAGTCCCATCATTTCATGGCAAATAGATGGAGAAACACTGCAAACAGCAACAGACTTTATTTTTTTAGGCTCCAAAATCACTGCAGATGGTGACTGCAGCCATGAAATTAAAAAGACCCTTGCTCCTTGGAAGAAAAGTTATGACCAACTTAGACAGCATATGAAAAGGCAGAGACATTACTTTGCCAACAAAGGTCCATCTAGTCAAGGCTATGATTTTGCCAGGAGTCATGTATGGATGTGAGAGTTCGGCTATAAAGAAAGGTGATCACTGAAGAACTGATGCTTTTGAACAGTAGTGTTCACAGTTCAAAAGAAGAGAAGACTCTTGGGAGTCCCTTGGACTGCAAGGCGATCCAACCAGTCCATCCTAAAAGAGACCAGTCCTGAGTGTTCATTGGAAGGACTGGTGTTGAAGCTGAAACTCCAATACTTTGGCCACCTGATATGAAGAGCTGACTTCTTGGAGAAGACCCTGATGCTGGGAAAGATGAAGGCAGGAGAAGAAGGGGATGACAGAGGATGAGATGGCTGGATGGCATCACCAACTCAATGGACATAAGTTTGAGTGAACTCCAGGAGTTGGTGATGGACGGGGAGGCCTGGCATGCTGCAGGTCATGGGGTCACAAAGAGTTGGACACGAATGGGCGACTGAACTGTACTGAATACATATATCCCCTCTCTTGAGCCCCTCTCCCACCCTCACATCTCACCCATCTAGGTCGTCACAGAGCATCAAGCTGAGCTCCCTGTATTACACAGCAGCTTCCCACTAGCTTAACTGTTTTGTACATGGTAGTGTGTATATGTCAGTGCTGCTCTCTCAATTCGTCCCACCTTCTCCTTTCCCTACTGTGTCCATAAGTGTGTTTATATTTGCATCTCTCTTTTTGCCCTGCAGATAGGTTCGTCAGTACTATTTTTCTAGATTCCATGTATATGCAATAATTCATTCTGTATGACAGACTCAAGGTTTATGCACCTCATTACAGCTGACTCAGTTTTGTTCCTTTTTATGGATGAGCAATATTCTATTCTATATATGTACCACAGCTTCTTTATCCATTCATCTGTTGATGGACATCTAAGTTGCTTCCATGTCCTGGTTATTGTAAATAGTGCTACAGTGAACACTGGGGTACTTATGTCTTTTTGAATTACGGTTTTCTTAAGGGGTATGCCCAATAGTGGGGTCTGGGTCATATAGTAGATTTATTCCTAGCTTTTAAAAGAATCTCCATATTGTTCTCCACAGTGGCTGTATCAATTTACATTCCCACCAGCAGTGCGAGGGTTCCCTCTTCTCCACATCCTCTCCAGCATTTATTGTTTGTACATTTTATGACGATGGCCATTCTGACCACTGTGAGGCGATACTTTATTGTAGTTTTAATTTGTGTTTCTCTAATGATGAGTGATGTTGAGCATCTTTTCATGTGTTTGTTGGCCATCTGTATGTCTTCTTTGGAGAAATGTCTGCTTAGGTTTTTGGCCCATTTTTTGATTGAGTTGTTTATTTTTTCTGAAGTTGAGCTGCATGAGCTGCTTGTTTATTTTGGAGATTAATCCTTTATCCATTGCTTCATTTGTGATTATTTTCTCCCAGTCTGAGGGTTGTCTTTTCATCTTGTTTACAGTTTCGTTTGCTGTGCAAAAGCTTTTATGTTTAATTAGGTCTTATTTATTTTTGTTTTTATTTCCATTACTCTAGGAGCTGGATCAAAGAGGATCTTGCTTTAATTTATGTAAAAGAGTGTTCTGCCTATGCTTTCCTTTAAGAGTTTCACAGTGTCTGACCTTGCATTTAGGTCTTTAATCCATTTTGAGTTTATTTTTGTGTATGACAATAGGAAGTGTTCTCATTTCATTCTTATTATGTGTAGCTGTGCAGTTTTCCCAGCATCATTAATCGAAGAGGCTGTCTTCTCCATTGTATATTCTTGCCTCCTTTTTCAAAAATAAGGTGCCCCTAGGCGTGTGGGTTTATCTCTAGGCTTTCTGTCTTGTTCTTTTGGTCTTTATTTCTGTTTTTGAGCCAGTACCATACTGTCTTGATGACTATAGCTTTGTAGTATAGTCTAAAGTCAGAAAGGTTGATCCTTCTAGCTCTGTTTTTCTTTCTCAAGATTGGTATGTGGTTTTTAAAATAATGTCTTTGTCTGGTTTTTATATCAGGATAATAGAATGAGTTAGAAAGATTTTTTTCTCAGAAAGTTTTTATATAGTTGTTGTTCTTCTCTAAGTGTTTGGTGGTAGTGTTCAGTCACCACTCATATGCAACTCTTTGCAACCCCATGGACTGCAATGTGCCAGGCCTCCCTGTCCCTCACCATCTCCTGAAGTTTGCCCAAGTTCATGTCCATTGCTTTGGTGATGCCATCCAGCCATCTCATCCTCTTATGCCCTTTTCTCCTGCTCTCAATCTTTCCCAGCATCAGGGACTTTTCCACTGAGTAAGCTCTTGGCCTCAGATGACCAAAATACTGGACTTCTAGCTTCAGCATTTGTCCCTCAACAAGTACTCAGAGCTGATCTCCCTCAAGATTGACTGGTTTGATCTTGCTGTCCAAGGGACTCTCAAAGAATCTTCTCCAGCACCACTGTTCGAAGGCATCAGTTCTTTGTTACTCTGCCTTCTTTACAGTCCAGCTCTCACAACCATATGTGACCACTGGGAAGACCATAGTCTGGACTATACGCACCTTTGTCCACAGAGTGATGTCTCTGCTTTTCAACATACTGTCTAGGTTTGTCGTAGCATTCCTGCTAAGAAGCAGACATCTTCTGATCTCATGGCTGCAGTCACCATCTGCAGTGATTTTAGAGCCCAGGAAGAGGGAATCTGTCACTACTCCTTTTCCCCTTCTGTTTGCCATGAAGTAATGGGGATAGATGTCACGATCTTAGTTTTTTTTTAATATTTAGTTTTAAGCCGGCTCTTTCACTCTCCTCCTTCACCCTCATTAAGAAGCTCTTTAGTTCCTCTTTGATTTCAGCCATTAGAGTGGTATCATCTGCACATCTGAGGTTGCTGGTGTTTCTCCTGCCTATCTTGATTCCAGGTTGTAACTCATTCAGCCTGACATTTCTTGTGATGTGCTCAGCATATAGATGAAACAAATAAGGTGACAGCAGACAACCCTGTCGTACTACTTTCTCAGTCTTGACCCAGTCAGTTTTTCCATTGTTACTTCCTGACCCACATACAGGTTTCTCAGGAGACAGGTAAGATGATTTGGTATCCCATCTCCTTTAAGACTTGAATTACCGTGATGTTGAATGGCTTGCCTTGGAAACAACTGAGATCATTCTCTCATTTTTGAGGCTGCACCCAAGTACTGCATTTTGGGCTCTCTTGTTGATTATGAGGGCTATTCCATTTCTTCTGTGAGATTCTTGCCCACAGTAGTAGATGATAATGGTCATCTCAATTAAATTCACCCATTCCCGTCCATTTTAGTTCACTGATTCCTAAGATATTGATATTTATTCTTACCATCTCTGGCTTGACCACCTCCAATTTGCTTTGATTCATGGACCTAACATTCCAGGTTCCTATCAATAATGTTCTTTGCAGCATTGGATTTTACTTTGATCACCAGACATCCACTACTGAGCATTGTTTCTGCTTTTCCCAGCTGCATCATTCTTTCTGGGGCTATTAGTAGCTCTTCACTCTTCCCCAGTAGCATATTGGACACCTTCAGTCTGGGGGACTCATCTTTCGGTGTCATATCTTTTTGTCCATTTATACACTTCATGAAGTTCTCATAGCAATTATACTTGGGTGATTTTCTACCCTAGTGTTTGTTAGAATTCACCAAAGTAGATCTCTGGCCTTGGAGTTTCTTTGTGGGAAGATTTTAAACTGTGGATTTGATTTATTTGATTGAATAAAATTGGCCTATTCAGATATATATTATTTTTTTTAATAGCTTTAGTTTATGTGTCTTAAGGAATTTGTTTTTACGTAGGTTGTCTAATTTATTGGCATGAAGTTTCATATTTCTTTATTCTTTTGATGTTTGAAGGATCTATAGTGATATCCTGTCTTTCTAGTATTTGAGACCACCGTTTTCTAAAGGAAAAAGTGCTTCTAAAGGAGCACTTAATATTTAAAATTTTTTCTCTGTCTGCATCATACAGAGTATCTTTACATGTGTTTGTCCACATGAAGTTCAAAGAATTCTTAAGCTCCTTTGTGATTTTTTTCTTGGACCTATATAATTTCCAAATAGTTCCTTAATTTTCTAGATGTTTTTCTCTAATAGTTTTTTAATTTAATTCTGTTGTGGTTCAATAACATACTTCCTGTGTTTATTATAGAGTGCAGAATGTTGTCTGTAAACAAATGTTTTGTGTATGCTTAATAAGAATGTGTATTCTGTGTTGTTGAGTGAAGCTTTCTAAAAATATTAGTCAGATTGATTGGTAGTGTTCTTCAAGATTTGTCCCTTCTGATTTTCCATTTGTTGCAGTAATTGCTGAGAGAAGGGTTTGGAAATCTTCAACTTTATGAATTTGTCTTTTTCTCCCTTCACTTACTGATTCATGTATTTTGAAGCTCTATTAAGAGGTACATGGATTTTTAAATATATTTTTGATGAATTGAGTCTTCTGACTTGAAATAGCCCTCTTTATCTCTGGTAATATGTTGTGAAGTTATTTCTGAAATAAGTTGTATAGTTCCTGACAGAAAGTCTGTTGTTATTTTTTGTTGCCTCATTTGTAAACTTTCTATTTTGTTTGATTGCTCTTCAGCCTTACAGTTTTTTCAGTGATTGTGATTATGATGTCATTTGATTATAATTTTTTATCAATTATATGCCTTCATATGGTTTTCTTTGAGAAAATGATGTTTTAGTGTTTTTGAGTGGTTTTTGGTAACCAAATTTAGAAACATTGGCCACTATTTCTTCCCAGCATCCACTAATCCTAGGCAATATTTTGGAGGGAGGGAATTTCAGTTAAACAGTTGAGATTGTGTTTTTTGGCCCTTGACTCCCCACCCCCTTTCTTTATTTGAAGAGTTATGTCATGTTTCCAGGTTCACTGATTTTTTTGTTTTTTCAATGTATACTCTGTTCTTAATGTATCCAGTGTGTTGTTTTATTTCTCATGATTATTTTTTAATTATGAGTTGTAGATGATTTTTCCTCTCTCTTCAACCTGTTTATGTTTTGCCATATTAATGATTTAACCTGAAACATTAAAAATAAATTCATAATGAGAAGTGATATTTTGGTGTTATGATTTTAGAAAGGACACAGTATTTAGTATCTCAGTTGTCTTAACTTTTCTAAAAGGTAGTCTTTTGGATGTGGTATAGCCAGGCCACAGCTAGCCCTTGCAGAGTTAGAAAAAAGCTCTTTTCCCAGTTTTAGATGGATGATGCTCTCTGTCAGGGTTCAGGGTTTAGAGAGTGGAGAACAAACTGGATTCAGTCCCCACTTTCCTTCTCTCGGCCATATGTCCATGTGCAGGGTACAGCCTCCATCTTTATTCATGTTGCTTTGAGACCTTATGATTTCTTGCCTTTCTTATGATACAGTTATAGCATTAGAAATGTTTTCTCAGGCCAGAATATCTATCACGATATCCACAAGTTTGTTAGGCAGTCTCTTTTGTAGTTAGTATGGGATTATTTTCTCAATGCTTTCTGTACTTTGTACCATTATTGATCCTGTTTCTTGAATCATATGTTAATCTTTCTGAATTTCACGTAAAATTTATAACAGTATAAGTCAGAGCTTCATAAAATTAAGTGTAATGGTTTGTAGGGCATGTTTTACCTTTACATAAGTTATATAGTAAAACTGCGTTTTCAAATAATAACTATAAGTGTATAACCTTTATATTCAAAGTAAGATTTGTTTTCTTTGTTGAATCATGTCATTAAATACTGACTAGTAGCCATCACTATATTCACAACGTTTCTTTGTATTTTTAAAATGTGTAATTAGGATTCAGTATGTGCAATTTTGGATGAAATGGAATGCTTTGCTCATTTTCCATAAAACAGTAGTTAAGTGATAGTCTTAATTTAGAATTTGAATTTCTGCCTGGATTTAATTGTTTGTAAATAATAATTAAAGCATTCTATTTTAGAGGAAGAAAAATGTTCTTATATTAAAATTAACTGAAAGATAATTCTGTAGGAGCAGGGAATCTCTAATTGCATTGAAACTTACAGTAAAATAGTCTCCCTCAAGTTCCTGTGACTATGAGAATGAGTGGTTATTTTGTTTTTATAGTTTATAAGGAAATGCAGGACATCATTTGTGCCTCTGTGTGAATGTGCGGTTGCATTGCCCACTGAAAACTGGGATGAAAACTGGCACTGCTTGATTTTTTTGAATATTTTTTATTAAAGTGGATGACTACTAGAGTTTCTTGCTTGTTGAGATCAGTTTTTTCCCCTTGTGTGCTGTGATCCTATATTAAGTTGCTTCAGTTGTATCTGACTCTTTGTGACCCTATGCACTGTAGCCTACCAGGCTCCTCTGTCCATGGGATTCTCCAATCAAGAATACTGGAGTGGACTGCCATGCCCTTCTCCAGGGGATATCAATCCAGGAATTGGAAAGCCCTTTTCTTTTTGTAGTAGATAAAAATTAAAGGACCTATGACAGTCATGTTTAAATGCAATAAAAAAATAACATGCTACTAAAAAACCAGTGGGTCAGCAATGAGATCAAAGAAATCAGTTAATACCTCGAGACAAATGACAATGAAAATAGAGTTTTACACAATCCATGGGATGCCCAGAAGTAATTTGATGAGCCATGGTGATATAGTTCATAGTGATACAGACATTCCTCAAGAAACAAGAAAAATCTCAATGAATAATCCAACCTACCACCTAAAAGAATTAGAAAAAGAAGAAACAAAACCTAAAGTCAGCAGAAGGAAGGAAATTAATATGAGTGGAAACAAATAAAATAGAGATCAACAAGTAATACAAAAGATCAATAAAACCAAGAGCTGGTTTTGTGAAAGGATATACAAATTCGACAGGCCTTTGGCTAGGCTCACCAAAAAGAAAAGAAAGAAAACCCAAAGAAATAAGATATGAAAGAAGAAAAATAACAACTGATACTATAGAAATACAAAAAACTATAAGATAATATTATGAACAATTATATACCAGCAAACTGTACAGTCTAGAAAAAATGAACAAGTTCTAGAAGCATATAGCCTACTAAAACTTAATCAAAAAGAAGTAGGTATTTGAATAGACCAAACACTAGATATGAAATAGAATCTGTAATTAAAAAAAAACTCCTTGCAAACAAAAGTTCAAGACCAGATGGCTTCACTGGGAAATTCTACTAAACATACAAAGAACTTATACCAATCTTTCTTAGTCTTCCAGAAGATAAATAGGAGGGAACACTCCCAAAGTCATCCTATGATGCCACCATCACCCTGATACCAAAACCAGACAAAGACACAACCAAAAAAGTAAATTACAGGCCAGTATCTTTGGTGAATATAGATACAAAAATTCTGAACAAAATATTAGCAACCCAAATCCAGCAACACATAAAAATACACTACAAACAGATTGGATTTATCCCAGGGTATGTGAACAAGGATGGTTCACATACACAAATCAACCAATGTTACACTCTACATTAAGAAAAGAAAAAACAAAATCCACATGATCATCTCAATAAGTGCAGAAAAAACTCAACATCCATTCGTGATAAAAACTCAACACCAAAGTGGGTATAGTGGGAACATCTGAACATAATAAAAGCCATTTATGACAAGTTCATAGCCAACGTAATACTCTGGTGAAAAGCTGAAAGCCTTCCTGCTAGTTTATGAGCAAGCCAAGGGTTCCCACTCTTACACTTCTTTTCAACATAGTATTGGAAGTCCTAGTCACAGTAGTCAGACAAGAAAAAGAAAAGGTACGCACATTGGAAGGGAAGGGGTAAAATTGTCATTATTTATAGATAACATAATACTCTGTATTATTGTTGTTGTTGATCAGTGGCTCAGTTGTGTCTGACACTTTGTGACCTTGTGGACTACAGTACGCCAGGCTTCTCTGTCCTTAACCATCTCCCAGAGCTTGCTAAAACTCATGTCCATCAAGTTGGTGATGCCATCCAACATCCTCTGTCATCCTCCTGCCTTCAGTCTTTCTCAGCTTCAGGGTCTTTTCTAATGAGTCAGCTCTTCACATCAGGTTGCCAAAGTATTAGAGCTTAAGCTTCAGCATCAATCCTTCCAATGAATATTCAGGATTGATTTCCTTTAGGATTGACTGGTTATATCTCCTTGCAGTCCAAGGGACTCTCAAGAGTCTTCTCCAACTCCACAGTTCAAAAGCATCAATCTTTCGGTGCTCAGCCTTTCTTTATGGTCCAACTCTCATATCCATACATGACTACTGGAAAAATCATAGCTTTGACTAGATGGATCTTTGTTGGCAAAGTAATGTCTCTTCTTTCTAATGTACTGTCTAGGTTTGTCAGCTTTTCTTCCAAACATCAAGCATTTTTTAATTTCGTGACTGCAGTCACCATCTGCCAAAAATCCTAAAGACTCTACACAAAAATTAATACATGAAATCAGCAAGGTAGCAGGATATAAGATTAATATACAGAAATGTGTTGCATTTCTTTACAGTAACAATGAAATATCAGAAAGAGAAAATTTTTAAAAATCCTATTTAGAATCACATCAAAGAAATACCTAGGAATAAATCTAACTGAAGAGGTGAAAGACCTGTACGCTAAAACTATAAGACATTGATAAAGGAAATTGAAGGTGATTCAGAGAAATAGAAATATATCCTGTACTGTTGGATTGGAAGAGTGAATATTATTAAAATGGCCATACTTCAAAGTAATCTAGTGATTTATTGCAATCCCTATAAAAATACCGATGACATTTTTTTTCACAGAAATACATCAAATACTAAAATTTGTATGAAACCATAGAAGACCCTGAACTACCAAAACAATCTTGAGGCAAAAGAAGAAAGCTGGAGACAAAACCCTCCCAGACTTTAGAGACTACCACAAAGCTACAGTAATCAAAATAGTATGGTATTGGCACAAAAAAATAGACAAAATAGATCAATGGAACAGAATAGAGGGCCCAGGAATAAGCCTATGCACCTTCAGTCAGTCTTAGAGGAGGCAAGAATCTACAGTGGAAAAAAAAAATGGTCTCTTTGATCAGTGGTATTGGGAAAGCTGGGCAGCTGCATGTGAAGTTAGAGCACACCCTCACACTGTGCACAAAAATAAACTCAAAATGCTTTAGAAATATAAGACATATCACTATAGAATTCCTAGAATAGGACATAGGTAAAACAGTCTCTGACATAAATCACAACAATATTTTTTTATATCAGTCTTCCAAGGTAAAAGAAATAATAGCAAAAATAAGCAAATGGGAGCTAATCAAACTTAAAAGTTTTTGCACAGCAAAGGAAACGATCAACAAAACAAAAAAACAACCTATGAAATGGGGGAAGATATTTGCAAATGACCAGCAGGGACTTAATTTCCAAAATATGCAAGCAGTTCATAAAATTCAGTACAAGAGAAGAATCTAATCAAAAAATGGGCAGAAGAACTAAGTAGATGTTTCACCAAAGGAGATACACAGATGGTCAGTAGGTACATGAAAAGATGCTCAATTTTGCTAATTATTAGAGAAGTGCAAATCAAAACTACAGTAACATATCACCTCATGCTAGTCAGAATGGCCATCATCAAAAAGTCTACAGGTACTAAATGCTGGAGAGACTGTGGAGAATAGAGAACCTTCTACACTATTGGTGGCAATGTAAATTGGTGTTGCCACTATGAAAAACAGTATGGAGGTTCCCTGGAGGTTCTTAAAAACCAAAAATGGAATTATTAATAGCATATGATTCAGCGGTCTTACCCGAAGTTTGTATCTGGAAAAGACAAAAACTCTTAATTCAGACAGACAGACACATGCACCGCAGTGTTTATAGCAGCACCATTCACAATAGCCAAGACATGGAACCAACTAAAGTGTCCATTGGATAAGGAATAGATAAGGAAGATGGGAGAGAGAGAGAGTGTGTGTGTGTATAGTATGTATAGCTGTCATGCAAAGGAGTAGAGAATATCATGCACAGCGAGGCTTGTCAGACAAAGACAAATATCATATGGCATCACTTACATGTGGAGTCTACAAAATAATGCAAATGAGTCTATTTACAAAACAGAAACAGACTCACACACATAGGAAACAGTCGTACAGTTACAAAGGGGAAAAGGGATGAGGAGAGGTGAATTAGAAATCTGAGATGAACAGATACTTGCTGCTATATATAAAATCAGTTCAGTTCAGTCTCCCAGTCATGTCTGACTCTTTGTGACCCCATGGACTGCAGCATGCCAAGCTTTCCTGTCCATTGCCAACTCCTGGAGCCTACTCAAACTCATGTCTGTCTAGTCGGTGATGCCATCCAACCATTTCATTCTCTGTAGGTAGGCAATAAAGATTTACTTCATAGCACAGGAAACTATATTCAGTATCTTAAAATCTATAATGGAAAATAATATGAAAATTATATGTTTATTATGTGTATTTATGTATATAACCGAACCACTTTTCTGTACACCTAAAACTAACAGTATTGTAAATCAACTACCTTCAATAAAAAATAAATGCAGTAAGCTTCTAATTACTTTTTAAAATGTTATTCGTATTTTTGAAGTTATGAATCATGTAGAATGATAGTGAAATCCATAAATGAAATTAAGGAAACAGTTTTATTTATAATAGTATTAAAAGAATAGAATACTTAGAAATAAATTTAACAAAGAAGTGCATTTCCTCTACTCTGAAAACTAGAAAACATAGTTGAAAAAATGTAAAGTCAACCTAAGTAAATGGAAAGGCATACCATGTTTATGAATTGGAAAACTTAGTAAGATTGTAGTACACCCCAAACAGATTCAGTGCAATCCATGTCAGAATCTTAGCTGGCTATTTTTGAAGAAATTGACAAGCTGATCTTAAAATTCACATAGAAATTCAGGATACCTTGAATAACCAAAGAATGATCTTTAAAAATAATAAAAGTTGGACGATTCCCATTACCTGATCTTAGAACTTACTACAGAGCTATAGTAGTCAAGACATTGTGTTTGCTACTCATGTAGGGATATACATATAGAATAGTGGAGTAGAATTGAGAGTCTCTAGTAATAAAACCATTCATTTATGGTGAATTGATTTTTGACAAGGGTGCCAAGACTAATCACTGGGGAAATGATAGCCTCTTTAAAAGATTTAATAGATAATTTTTTTACAGTATTGTGTTGGTTTCTGCCAAACATCAACATTAATCAGCCATAGATATACATGTGTCCCCTCCTTCTTAAACCTCCCTTTCACCTCCCTCCCCATCCACACCCCTGTAGGTTGGTACAGAGTCCCCATTTGAGTTCCCTGAGTCATACAGCAAATTCCCATTGACTCTTTATTTTGCTTATGGTATATTCAAAAGCAGAGACATTATTTTGCCAACTAAGGTCCGTCTAGTCAAGGCTATGGTTTTTCCGGTGGTCATGTATGGATGTGAGAGTTGGACTGTGAAGAAGGCTGAGCACCGAAGAATTGATGCTTTTGAACTGTGGTGTTGGAGAAGACTCTTGAGAGTCCCTTGGACTGCAAGGAGATCCAACCAGTCCATTCTGAAGGAGATCAGCCCTGGGATTTCTTTGGAAGGAATGATGCTAAAGCTGAAACTCCAGTCCTTTGGCCACCTCATGCGAAGAGTTGACTCATTGGAAAAGACTTTGATGCTGGGAGGGGTTGGGGGCAGGAGGAGAAGGGGATGACAGAGGATGAGATGGCTGGATGGCATCACGGACTCGATGGACATGAGTCTGAGTGAACTCCAAGAGATGGTGATGGACAGGGAGGCCTGGCGTGCTGCAATTCATGGGGTCACAAAGAGTCGGACATGACTGAGCGACTGAACTGAACTGAACTGAATGTATGTTTCCATGTTACTCTCCTCTTACCTTCCATCCTCTCTTCCTCCCTCCCCTAGTGTTGTTCATCAGTCTGTTCTCTGTCTGTGTCTCCATTCTGCCCTACAGATAATTTCATCAGTATCCTCTTTCTATATTCCATATATATGTGTTAAAATACAATATTTGTTTTTCTGACTTACTTCACTCTGTATAATAGGCTCTAGGTTCATCCACCTCATTAGAACTGACCAAATGTATTCCTTTTTATGGCTGAGTAATAGTCCATTGTGTGTATGTACCACAGCTTCTTTGTTCATTCATCTGTCGATGTACATGTACGTTGCTTCCATATTCTAGCTGTTGTAAATAATGCTACAGTGAACATTGGGGTACATACGTCTTTTTCAGTTTTGGTTTCCTCAGGGTATATGCATAGTGGTGGGATTGCTGGGTCATATGGACCTGGAAGCCTGGCATGCTGCAGTCCATGGGGTCACAGAGTGAGACACGACTGAGTGACTGAACTGATGGTGGTTTTATCCCTAGTTTTTTTTCTTTCCTGTTTTTTTTTTATTCCTAGGTTTTAAAGGAATCTCTGTACTGTCTTCTGTAGTGCTTGTATCGGTTTACATTCCCACCAACAGTGTAAGAGGATTCCCTTTTCTCCACACCCTCTCCAGCATTTATTGTTCGTAGACTTTTTCATAAAACAATGCTAGGACACCTAGATATTCACATGTAAATGAACAGAGTTGGTTCCTTGCTTTATATGCTGTTCTGGCTTCAGTCACTCAGTGGTGTCTGATTTCTTACGACCCCATGGACTGTAACCCACTCACCAGCTCCTCTGCTTATGGGATTTCAAGGCAAGAATACTGGAGTGAGTTGCCATTTCCTACTCTTAGGGATTTTCCTGACCCAGGCGTCGCACCCGTTTCTTGCATCTCCTACATTGGCACACAGAATCTTTACACTGTGCCACTTGGGAAGCCCCTGATAGGCGTCTAATATCCAAAATATATGAAGAACTCTTACAAGTTAACAATAAAAAGGCAACCCAATTTATGAAAGGATTTGAAATACATATTTCTTCAAAGAAGATATACAAACGACCACTAGGTTCACGAAAAGATACAGTCTGTCAGGGATCCCCAACCCCCAGGCCTTGGACAGATAGTGGTCTGTGGCCTGTTAAGATCTGGGCCGCACAGCAGGAAATGAATGATGGGCTAATGAGTGAAGCTTCATCTGCTGTTCCCCATCATTCGTATTACCGCCTGAACCATCTATCCCACCTACCCCCACTCCCACTCCAGTCTGTGGAAAAATAGCCTTCCACGAGACCTGTTCCTGGTGCCAAAAAGATTGGGGACTGCCGCTTTGTATCATTAGTCATTAGAGAAACAAGTGAAAACTACACTGAGATACCACTTTACATCCATTTAGGATAGTTGTCACAAAAATAAGACAATAGCAAGTGTTGATGAGGATGTGTAGAAATTGGAACCCTTGTATATTGCTGCTAGGAAGGCAAAATGGTTCATACCCCTTGGAGAACAGCCTGGCAGTTCCTCAGAAAGTTAAACATAAAGTTAGTATATGACCCACTCATTTTCCTCCTAGACATACACCCAAGAAAATTAAAAACATTTACACACAAAAATCTGGGCATCACTGTTCATAGCAGTGGAAGTAACCCAAATGTTCATCACCGTTGAATGAATAAATAAAATGTGGTATCCATAGAATACAATATTATTCAGCCAAAAAAGGAATGAGGTGCTGATAATACTTAACACAAATGAGCTTTGAAAACTGAAAGAAGCCAGACACAAAGGGCTACCTATTGTCTGACTCTGTTTTATGACTTACTTCAAATAGGTAAATCCATAGAGTCAGAAAGTGGATAAGTAATTTTCAGGAGTTGGGGAGAGGAAGGAATGGAGAATAATAGCTAATGGGCATTGGACTTCTTTTTAGGATGATAAAAATGTTCTGGAATTAGATAGTAGGGATGGTTGCACAACTTTGACTACTGTTTAGAAAAAAGAGCAAAATTGTACACTCACAATTGTACACTTTTAAAAAGATGATCTTAATGGCATATATGAATTATAAATTGGTTAAAAGGCATATAGAAATGAAAGCATTGGCCTACTTTGGATATAATTTATCTTCAAACCAGGATATTTTTGAGAGTGAGGGGTCTCACTTAATAATTACTCCCATACAATAAAAATAAAGTTGCATGTCCCAGGTACACCAGAATGTATGTTCTCCCTGCTTCTTTGTATCTTTAAGCTGTTTCTCCTCACAGAAGACATATAAGGATTACAAAATTTTTCTTGTCCTTCTTTATCAAATATGGGAAAAACACTAAGACAGCCCTGTAATTCCTGTAAAATAAATGGGAGAGAAGGTATTTCTTTGTGGAAATGAATATAAATATGTGTATGAAGTGCAGTGTGTAGCTGTGATAGAATTAGATCTTTATTGATTTATATGATTTTGTCACTTAACTGTCACACGTAGCCAACCACTGTTTGAATGAAAAAGAAGTTTAGTGCTGTAATATAATAAAGCAGTTGCTCTGAGCTAGGGATGTGCATCATAATAGGTGCATAACAGTATGTGGAACCTTTAAAAATTACTCTTGCTTTGACATTAGTCTCAGTTATGATTTGATAGATTTTTGTGAGGCCATTGTAAGTTCATGCATGCAAAATAGAGGTTTTAGCTCCTCAGTTGAATTTAATGTCCATTTGAGAGTCACTGCATTAAATTGAGGAGTTTTATTGATTTATTTATTGAAATATATAGTTGTTACTGTTTGGTGCATAAACAGTAAACAGCTGTAGTAACTGAGAGAACCTCAGTCTAAAGTATACCCTCCTCACCACCAACCCCCCTGGCCACCTTCTGTCACCTGAGCTAGCCATTGGTAATACAGAAATTGTGATTCCTCTGATCCTCCAAGAACAGAGATTGGGAGGAATATTGATTTATTGATTTTTTTTTTTATTTTGGCTACATTGAGGCAAGATTAGTAATGGAAAGTAGGCAGAAGCTCAGGTTCCTCTGCAAATGCTTGAAACTATATCCTTGGCAGATACAGGAAGGGTGTCATCACTGCAGAATAAGAGGGACTGGGAGATGGAGACCTTGTAGGAGGTCGGAACTCTCTCAGTTAACTGATAACTGTTCATAGCCTTTGTATTTTGGCAGCCCATTATAGCTCCAGATAAATTGCCCTCTGACGTTGGAACTAAGGAGCTAGTTCAGTGGACATAGAAAGGAAGGACATAGTGCAGCATTGTGGTTTCTCTTGTACAGCCACACATAATTTAGAAGAAATTATCTTAATGCTAGACTCATGAAATTGGAGTTGTGTCACACCCTGAAGATTTTGCAGTTCAGTTTATTTAGTGATGGATCATTCCCATCCAAACATGTCCCCCTGACATTTTTAATTGGTAGCCTTTCTTCAGCCACCGCTTAGATTGTCCTACTGGTGATGCTATGCTGTTGTTCCGCTCCCTGTGCTATAGAGTAGGTTTTTATTATTTGTCTCTTTTATACATAGCTGTGTATATTAGTTGATCCCAATCTCTGAATTTATCCCCCACTTCCCCCCCAACCCATGATGCTTTATTGTTGTACTGTACATGGCATTATTGCCCAAATTTTAACTTTGCCCCCTTGGTGTAACTTTGGATGATGACTAGCCATTTTGTCCTCAGTTGCTTCACCCTGGAAATGGAGCAAATGCTAACTATCTCACAAGGTTATTGTGACTACTAAATGAGATAGCACACATTAATTTTTGACACAGCTATTGGTACATGTAGAATTGGATAAATGTTAGTGACCTGTAGTTCAGTGAAAAACAACTGACTTCTTTCAAAAGGTTGACTTTAGAGAATTTTCACAGCCTGAGGCCTGAAATCTTTCTTATACTTGGATTTATTGCCTCCATTCGTTAACTAAGCAACTGTTTATTGAACATCTACTTTGGGCACGGTACTTTGGTAGCTTTTGGGGTTTTAGGAAAGGCACAGGAAGCAGAGATCATTCCAGAATAACATCTGCTTTATTGACTGTGCCAAAGCCTTTGACTTGTGGATCATAACAAACTGGAAAATTTTTAAAGAGATGGGACTACCAGACCACCTGACCTGCCTCCTGAGGCATATGTATGCAGGTCAAGAAGCAACAGTTAGAACTGGACGTGGAACAACAGACTGGTTCCAAATAGGAAAAGGAGTCCGTCAGGGCTGTATGTTGTCACTGCTTCACAAACTGCAATCAAGATTGCCAGGAGAAATGTCAATAACCTCAGATACACAGATGACACCACCCTTATGACAGAAAGTGAAGAACTAAAGAGCCTCTTGATGAAAGTGAAAGAGAAGAGTGAAAAAGTTGGCTTAAAACTCAGCATTCAGAAAATTAAGATCATGGCATCTGGTCCCATCAGTTCAGTTCAGTTCAGTCCAGTCGCTCAGTCGTGTCCGACTCTTTGTGACCCCATGAACCGCAGCACACCAGGCCTCCCTGTCCATCACCAACTCCTGGAGTTCACTCATACTTGTGTCCATCGAGTCAGTGATGCCATCCAGCCATCTCATCCTCGGTCGTCCCCTTCTCCTCCTGCCCCCAATTCCTCCCAGCATCGAAGTCTTTTCCAATGAGTCAACTCTTCGCATGAGGTGGCCAAAGGACTGGAGTTTCAGCTTTAGCAT
>SJYT01080318.1:7471-39365 GCA_006410635.1 Cephalophus harveyi | reverse complement strand
ATTGAGTGCAGCACTTTCACAGCATCATCTTTCAGGATTTGAAACAGCTCAACTGGAATTCCATCACCTCCACTAGCTTTGTTCATAGTGATGCTTTCTAAGGCCCACTTGACTTCACATTCCACGATGTCTGGCTCTAGATGAGTGATCACACCATCGTGATTATCCGGGTCATGAAGATCCTTTTTGTACAGTTCTGTGTATTCTTGCCATCTCTCCTTAATATCTTCTGCTTCTGTTAGGTCCATACCATTTCTGTCCTTTATTGAGCCTATCTTTGCATGAAATGTTCCCTTGGTATCTCTGATTTTCTTGAAGAGATCTCTAGTCTTTCCCATTCTGTTGTTTTCCTCTATTTCTTTGCATTGATCGCTGAGGAAGGCTTTCTCATCTCTTCTTGCTGTTCTTTGGAACTCTACATTCAGATGGTTATATCTTTCCTTTTCGCCTTGGCTTTTCGCCTCTCTTCTTTTCACAGCTATTTGTAAGGCCTCCCCAGACAGCCATTTTGCTTTTTTGCATTTCTTTTCCATGGGGAGGGTCTTGACCCTGTCTCCTGTACAGTGTCACGAACCTCATTCCATGGTTCCTCAGGCACTGGTCCCATCACTTCATGACAAATAAATGGGGAAACAATGGAAACAGTGAGAAACTATTTTGAGGGGGCTCCAAAATCACTGCAGGTGGTGACTACAGCTATGAAATTAAAAACACCTGCTCCTTGGATGAAAAGCTATTCCAACCTATACAGTATTCAAAAGCAGAGACATTATTTTGCCAACAAATGTCCATCTAGTCAAAGCTATGGTTTTTCCAGTTGTCATGTATAGATGTGAGAGTTGGGCTATAAAGAAAGCTGAGTGCTGAAGAACTGATGCTTTTGAACTGTGTTGTTGGAGGAGACTCTTGAAACTTGGAGACTGCAAGGAGGTTCAACCAGTCCATCTTAAAGGAAATCAGTCCTGAATATTCATTGGAAGGACTGGTGCTGAAGCTGAAACTTCAGTACTTTGGCCGCCTGATGTGAAGAACTGACTCATTTAAGAAGAGACAGATGCTGGGAAAGTTTGAAGGCAGGAGGAGAAGGGGATGATTGAGGATGAGATGGTTGGATGGCATCACTGACTCGATGGACATGAGTTTGAGTAAGCTGTGGGAATTGGTGGTGGACAGGGAATCCTGGCGTGCTGCAGTCCATGGTGTCGCAAAGAGTTGGACATGACTGAGCAACTGAACTGATTATCTAAATCTACAAGTTTACTCTTCCATTTTGCTGTTTTATCTTTGTTACAGTCATTTGTTAATCTGCCTTTTAATTGTGTATGATTATTGTCAGGTAGAATAGAAAAAGGAGTCCAAGATGGCAGAATCAGGCTGAGGGTAAAAATTAACAACAGCACAAAAGTCAATGAACGAGGAGGTTAAGGAACAGAGTGGGAGTCTTCATCAAAAAAATATGCCCAAAACACACCCCCTTTCTCTGATTGGTTCTGTGTATAACCAATCAGGTGAACGCTGGTACAGTTCCCCTATTTGCATAGGATGTAAACAGACCCCAGGGACAGAACAGTTACCGTATTTGCATAGGACTGTCTAGTCAAGTCTATGGTTTTTCCAGTGGTCATGTATGGATGTGAGAGTTGGACTGTGAAGAAAGCTGAGCGCTGAAGAATTGATGCTCTTGAACTGTGGTGTTGGAGAAGACTCTTGAGAGTCCCATGGACTGCAAGGATATCCAACCAGTCCATTCTGAAGGAGATCAACCCTGGGATTTCTTTGGAAGGAATGATGCTAAAGCTGAAACTCCAGCCCTTTCACCACCTGATGCGAAGAGTTGACTGGGAGGGATTGGGGGGCAGGAGGAGAAGGGGATGACAGAGGATAAGATGGCTGGATGGCATCACCAACTCAATGGATGTGAATCTGAATGAACTCCGGAAGTTGGTGATGGACAGGGAGGCCTGGCGTGCTGCGATTCATAGGGTCGCCAAGAATGGGACACGACTGAGTGACTGAACTGAACTGAACCAATTAGGCTTGAGCGGGAGGAGACAAAATATACAAAAGGAAGCCAGATGGGATGGGACTCCCTCCTGGATGGATCTGCCCTTGTCCCTGGGAAGTGAACTGCATGCTTCCTGCTTGAGTTGTAACAAAGCTGTAACTAGTTTGTGCTTATGAATGCTGCCTGCTTAATAAAATCCTGCCTGTTTGAGTTACAAGTGATTCGTCGTTAAAAAGTGATCTGCTACAGTGAGACAAGAACCAATGATGACTAAATGAACCAGACATTATGAAAATCAGTTACAGGAATTGATTGCTCATCTTTGAATTTTGCCTTCTGTCACCCAGTACTGCTATTGGTGAGCAGTGTTTCACTTGTGCTCAGCTCATACAACATTTCTTGTAAAGACTGCTGTGTTGTGTTGTTCAGTTGATAAGTTATGTCCGACTCTTTGCTGCCCCAGATACTGAAGTGTACCAGGCTTTCCTGTCCTTCACCATCTTCCGGAACTTTCTCTTATTCATGTCCATTGAGTCAGTGATGCTATCTATCCATCTCACGCACTGCAGCCCTCTTCTCCTTTTGCCTTCAATCTTTCCCATCATAAGGTCTTTTCCAAAGAGTCGGCTCTTTTCATCAGGTGGCCAAAGTATTGGGAGTTTCAGCGTCAATCCTTCCAGAGACTATTCAGGGTTGATTTCCATTAGGATTGACTGATTTGGTCTTATCGGCCAAGGGACTCAAGAGTCTTCTCCAGCACCACAGTTTGAAAGCATTAATTCATCTGCTGTCCGCCTTCTTTATGGTCCCACTCTCACATCTGTATGGTTCAACTCTCACATCCGTACTTGACTACTAGAAAAACTATACCTTTGACTACATGGGCCTGTGTCAGCAAAGTGATGTCTTTGCTTTTTAACGTGCTGTCTAGGTTTGTCATAGCTTTCCTTCCAAGGAGCAAGTGTCTTCTAATTTAATGGCTGCAGTCACTGCCCACAGTTAATTTTAGTCAAAGAAAATAAAATCTGTCACTGTTCCCACTTTTTCTCCATTTGCCATTAAGTGATGGGGCCAGATGCCATGATCTTAGCTTTTTGAGTGTTGAATTTTTAAGACAGCTTTTTCACTCTCCTGTTTCACACTCATCAAGAGGCTCTTTAGTTCCTTTTCACTTGCTGCCTTTGGAGTGGCGTCATCTGCATATCTGAGGTTGATATTTCTGCCAGCAATCTTGATTCCAGTTTATGATTAATCCAGCATGGCATTTTGCATGATGGACTGTGCATATAAGTTAATAAGCAAAGTGACAATATACACCCTTGTCGTACTACTTTTGCAATTTTGAACCAGTTCCATTGTTCCCTGTCATGTTCTAATTGTTGTTTCTTGACCTGCATACAGGTTTCTTAGGAGGCAGGTAAGGTGGTCTAGTATTCCACCTCTGGTATTCCATATCTTCAAGAATTTTAAATTTGTTGTGATTCACACAGGCAGAAGCTTTAACATAGTCAGTGAAGCAGAATAGATGTTTTTATGGAATTTTTTTGATTTCTCTTTGATCCAACAATTTTGGCAAAATTTGACCTCTGGTTCCTCTGCCTTTTCTAAACCCAGCTTGTACATCTGGAACTTCTTGGTTCACATACTGCTGAAGTCTAGCTTGAAAGATATTGAGCATAACCATAATAGCATGAGAAATGAGTGCAGTTGTCCGGTAGTTTGAACATTCTTTGGCACTACCTTTCTTTGATTCCAAAGAAAGAAAACTGACCATTTCCAGTCTTGTGATCACTGATGAGTTTTCACAGTTGCTGACATATTGAGTGTAGCACTTTAACAGCATATTTTAGGATTTGAAATAGTTCAGCTGGAATGCCATCACCTCCACTAGCTTTGTTCTTGGTACTGCTTCCTAAGGCCCACTTGATTTCATACCTGTATGTCTGGCTCTAGGTGAATGATCACATCATTGTGGTTATCTGGGTCATTAAGATCTTTTTTTTTTTGTACAGTTCTGTGTATTCTTGCCACTTCTTCTTAATATTTTCTGCTTCTGTTAGGTCCATGTGATTTCTGTCCTTTATTGTGCCTGCCTTTGCATGAAATGTCCCCTTGATATTTCTAATTTTCTTAAAGAGAAATAGTCTTTCCTGTTCTGTTTTCCTCTATTTCTTTGCATTGTTCACTTAGGAAGGATTTTGTACATCCTCTTGCTGTTCTTTGCTTCTTTGCATTCAGATAGGTATTTCTTTCCTTTTCTCCTTTGCTTTTCGCTTCTCTTCTTTTCTCAGCTACTTTTAAGGCCTCCTCAGACAACCATTTTGCCGTTTTTCATTTCTTTTTCTTGTGGATGGTTTTAATCATTGCCTCTTGTATAAAGTTATAAACGTCTGTCCATAGTTCTTCAGGCACTCTATCAGATCTAATCCCTTGAATCTACTTGTTACTTTCACTGTATAATCGTTAGGGGTTTGATTTAGGTCATACCTAAATGGTCTAGTGGTTTCCCCTACTTTCTTCAACTTAAAGTCTGAATTTTGCCATAAGGAGTTTGTGAGTTTCTGAGCCACAGTCAGCTCCTGGTCTTATTTTTGCTGACTGTATAGAACTTCTTCATCTTCAGCTGCAAAGAATATAGTCAATCTGATTTTGGTATTGACCTTCTGGTGATAGCCATGTGTAGAGTTGTCTCTTGTGTTGTCGCAAGAGGGTATTTGTTATGATCGGTGCATTCTCTTGGCAAAACTCTGCTAGCCTTTGCCCTGCTTTACTTTGTACTCCAAGGCCAAACTTGCCTTTTACTCCATGTGTCTCTTGACTTCTTACTTTTACTTTCCTGTGCCTTAGTATGAAAAGGACATCTTTTTTTGGTGTTAACTTCTGGAAGGTCTTGTAGGTCTTCATATAGCTGTTCAACTTCAGCTTCTTCAGCATAAGTGTTTGGGGCATAGACTTGGATTACTGTGATACTGAATGATTTGCTTTGGAAACAAACTGAGAGTACTGTGTTGTTTTCGAGATTTTACCCAAGAACTGCACTTCGGAATCAGTGTTTAAGGAAACATTAGTGTCATTTGATTTTTTTCCTACCAGCTTTTGTAGCAGCGTATTTCTCCCATGTTCTGCTAAAGGTGAATTAGTTCTTGTGTCCTGTCTTCTCAGAGAGGCTTGTCATCCTTTATAATTTACATGGTTGTCTTGCAACCTCAGCTTCTTGATAGGTTCAAGAAAATTATGCTTTTGTTAGGATAGGAGCCTCTAATGTTTTTAACATCCTTGTGCTCAGTCGCTTCAGTCGTGTCCAACTCTTTGAGACCCTATGGACATAGCCCACCAGGCTCCTATGTCCATGGGATTCTATAGGCAAGAATACTGGAGTGGGTTGCTATGCCCCCTTACATGGGATCTTCTTGATCCAGGGATTGAACCTGCTTCTCCTGCAAGGCAGATTCTTTACCACTGAGCCACCAGAGAAGCCTTAACATCATTAGTTGAAGTGAGTGTTTTTGTTTTTTTTTTTTTTTAATAAAGTCCTTTCTTTTATAAAGTTTAGAGTGTTGCAAAAAATGTTAATATCAATTAGGTAATTAATGTGTATATTTTCTTAAAATATGTTTTAGGGGTTTTGGCTGTAAGTTAGTTCTTTGGAAGTATACACTCAGATTAATTGAAATTGAATGAATCGTATCTTGGGATGATAGAAATGTAATGAAAATATGTCAGAATTTTTGGGATGCATTTTTTTGTTGTTAATTACATAAAATCTTTTCTGCCCTAAAAATAATCAGTTGTTGTCTTGAATTCCTTTAGGAGTGAAAGGTTGGACTCTGTTAGGAGTCTTCCTTCTATTTGTAATGGCCAGAGTAAAATGAAGTAAAGTGTAGCAGGTTAAAGATTTTTGTTCTCTGTTTAGGTTCTGTCTGTAGAAGAAAACCATGATGCTAAATTAGAATGCCACATAGAGCTAGAATATTCATGTGAGAATGTTCAAGTCTCTTTTTGCGTCTGTGCTTTTTATACCTTTATTATTTCTTACACTTAGCTAAACATTGAAACACTTGAAGATTTTTCCTTTGGCTGTTCTGAAAATACGTTGTTTCTGATTGTTATCAATAAATACCTTGTCAGTTAAACTGGGCAAATTTCACTGAATTCAAAGTATTACTTTTCTTCTGGTCTTGTTTGTCTTGCTATCTGGAAATCTAATTATCTTGAAAATAATGCAAAGTTTTTACCTTTCTGGAAGTGTCCTTCCTTCTAATAATAATGTTGAAAATGCGATCCTTGCCTTGCATAAATGTCATGTAAAATATTGTGCTGCTGCTGCTGCTGCTAAGTCACTTCAGTTGTGTCCGACTCTGTGTGACCCCATAGACGGCAGCCCACCAGGCTCGCCCATCCGTGGGATTCTCCAGGCAAGAACACTGGAGTGGGTTGCCATTTCCTTCTCCAGTGCATGAAAGTGAAAAGTGAAAGTGAAGTCGCTCAGTCGTGTCCAACTCATAGCGACCCCATGGACTGCAACCTATCCGGTTCCTCCGTCCATGGGATTTTCCAGGCAAGAGTACTGGAGTGGGTTGCCATTGCCTTGGATGCCTTTATTGGTCTCACTTCTTTTTGTGACCAACTTTGGGATTGAAGAGACTTCTTTTTGCTTCTGGACACAGTTTACTTATGTAATAGGAAGATACTGGGATTCATGTCTCTTTCTAACTGCTGCTTGCTGCTGCTGCTAAGTCTCTCCAGTCGTGTCCGACTCTGTGTGACCCCATAGACGGCAGCCCACCAGGTTCCCCCGTCTCTGGGATTCTCCAGGCAAGAACACTGGAGTGGGTTGCCATTTCCTTCTCCAATGCATGAAAGTGAAAAGAGAAAGTGAAGTCGCCTAGTCGTCTCCGACTCTTAGCGACCCCATGGACTGCAGCCCACCAGGCTCCTCCATCCATGGCATTCTCCAGGCAAGAGTACTGGAGTGGGGTGCCATTGACTTCTCCACTCTTTCTAACTATTGGGCATTAATCATTTTAAAGTAATAATAAGGCTTAGGGAAAAGTGTTTAATGTAGATGCATGTTAATAAAACTGTTATGAGTGATTTTCTGAGAATCCAGTCAAAGATGGGAAAGTTTCCTTCATACTCTTGAGATGTCACTGGAAAGCAGTAATGATTGTTTCCTGGCTCTTGACTTTGTTGACTTTTTTATCATACATTATAGCTACAAAATATGTATATATAATTGATTTTTTAAAATTAACCAACACAAACTTTTGGAATGACAGAGTAATGGTACTTCTGGGCACCTATGGAATTCTTACTATGTGGATAGGCCAGACAGATCCCTCCCTTCAGTTTCAAAAGATTTACCATGATTACAGTAAGAATGACAGCTGAGAGTCATAGTAGCGCTTTCACATTTCATTTGAGAGGATTTGGATAGATTGATTAGCATTTTTTTGTTTGTTTGCAGCATTTTGTGGTTTTCCTAAAAGTACAAAAACACAGAAAATAGTGTCTTATCTGACCAGGGAAGTCAGCTTGGAGAAATACAGTAGTTTTTCCCACTCCCGCAGTGACATCTTTAGGACTTCCTGGTGACTCAGTTGAAGAATCTACCTACAATGCAGGGTTCAATCCCTAGGTTCGATCCCTAGGTCAGGAAGATCCCGTGGAGAAGGGAATGGCTACCCACTCCAGTATTGTTGCCTGGAGAATTCCATGGACTGAGGAGCCTGGAGGGCTGCAGTCCACAGGGTAGCAAAGAGTTGGACACGACTCAGCGACTAACACTTTCACTTCACTTGCAGTGACAGCTTTAATAATTTTTGGATGTCCTTGAAATTTATACACTGATGGTTTATGTTGTCTGCATAGTATTCACAAAGGTAAAATCAGTCTTTGTTCAGCAGAGATTATAATTTTCAAATGATTTTGTATGTTTCATTTTAGAAATATGTAAATATTAATTAGAATTGTGGAATGTTAGAGCTGAAGTCCTGGCTAGCATTAATAAAACACTTTATATATGCTTGGCACTCCAAGAAGAATTTTATGCAAATTGCATTTATTCTTTAGAATGTCCATGTGATACATATATATGTTATTATTATCCATAGTTTATAGTTTTGCATAGAGAAGTCAGGTGATATTTCCAAGGTCACACAAAGCCAGATAGAAATATCAGTGGTTTCACATTCCATTTAGGATAAAGTTCATATCTCCTGCTTACATCTCCTAATTGTCTTTTTTCATTATCCTACCTGTGGCACAACCATTTCAGCTCCTTATAGTTTTGTTAAAGTTTCTTATTGTCTTTCATACCATGTACTCTCTATCCCAGTAAATATGTTAATAAACTTGAAATCAGACCAATTAAATGAAACAGTTGCTCCCTCCTCTTGTTGTCAAATTGTTCAGTCGCTAATTCGTGTCCAACTCTTTGCGACCCTGTGAACTGTAGCACACCAGACTCCTCTGTTCTCCACTAGTTTACAGAGTTTGCTAAGTTCATGTCCACTGAGTCGGTGATGCTATCCAACCATCTCATTCTCTCCTGCCCCCTTCTCCTTTTGGCTTCAATCTTTCCCATTATCAGGTCTTTTCCAGTGAGTTGACTCTTGGCACTAGGTGGTCAAGATATTGGAGCTTCAGCTTCAGCATTGGTCCTTCCAGTGAATCTTCAAAAGCATCCCGGTTCAAAAGCACCAATTCTTTGGTGCTCAGCCTCCTTTATGGTTCAGCTTTCACATCCATACAGGACTGGTGGAAAAACCATAGCATTGATCATACAGATCTTTGTTGGCAAAGTGATGTCTCTGCTTTTCAATACACTGTCTAGGTTTGTCATAGCTTTTCTTTCAAGGAGCAAATGTCTTTTAATTTCATGGCTGCCGTCACCATCTGCATTGATTTTGGAACCCAAGTAAATAAATCGCTTGTCACTGCTTCCACTTTCCCCGCTTCTATTTTCTCCCTTTTACTGTGTTTGTAAATTACATATATTTATGTTTGTTTTGGAACGTAGCACTATATTGATATTTATTCCCATGGCTCTGTTAAAGACAGAAAGTTTTTTTAGTTTTTATTTTAAACATTCATATTTGGTTTCTTAGTGTTTAGCCTAGTGCCTAATACTCAATATTTGCTGGTTGTATGATATGTTACACTGAACTTTGTAACTTTGAGACTGTTACTTCTAAACATTAGTTTTTCTTGTCCATAAAATAGGATTAACATGTCTGTTCTTTTCTCCTTTAAAATTCAATACTTGTAAGTTTTATTATGTTGATTTTATTTATCAAGCTTTTGGTATTAAGCCTGCTTTCATCATATTATGTTAATAAATAGTACATGTTACAATGAAATTTAGTGAGGAAAATGAAGATGATCTCTATGAATTGATACAATAAGTGAAAAAGAAGATGCAATAAGTGAGAAAAGTAAAGTTGCAAAAGAGCAGGCACATAGAATTACTTTCATGTTTGAAAGAAGATACATATCTGTATTATCTTAGTTGTATAAAGAAACACAGAAAAGATAAACTAGTAAATATTGAAATTGGTTACCTATAAGAGGAGGGAAGGGGAAAGAGGTAGGGAAAAGTGGACACTTGCTTTGATTCTAGGTTTCAGTATAGTTTTGATGTTTATAAATTTGTTAATATTCTGCATATTAAAAAAATTAAAAGGATAAGGGGGAAAAAAATCCTAGAACTGAATGTGCATAGAAATGAACTCATTTGTGTATATGGTAAGTGAATAGCTACCATCACTCAGAATAGGGAAAGCAACTGATCCAAATAATTTTTGAACATAGTACTTGACGATATTTCCTTATTCTGTGTAAAAAAAGAACATATGGAGCTCTTTCAGTGATTTGGGGTTGGGGGGTGGCTGTTAATACTATATGTGAGTTGGTCTTCCCAGGTGGCACCAGTGGTAAAAAAATCTGCCTGCCAATGCAGGAGACACAAGAAACGTGGGTTTGATCCCTGGCTTGGGAAGATCCCTTGGAGTAGGAAATGGCAGCCCACTCCAGTATTCTTGGAAAATTCCATAGACAGGAGCCTGGCTGACTACAGTCCACTATAGTCCATGGAGATACAAAGAGTTGGACATGACTGAGCACACATATGCACACACAGAGTTTAAGTGGCACAGTTCTAAAACTGCTTTGTGTGTATGGTAGGCAGTGCTTCTGTGCCAGGGGCTTCTGACCGCTTGAGGAAGACAACTTTTGGATATATTTTATTTTTTATTATTTATTTTTATTAGAATATAGTCATTTTACAGGACTGTATCAGTTTCTGTTGTATAGCAAAGGGAATCATCAGTACATACACATACATTCCCTCCCTTTTGGATTTCCTTCCTATTTGGGTCACCAGAGAGCACTGAGTAGAGTTCCCTGGGCTGTAGAAGAGGTTCTTAGTAGTTATCTATTTTATACGTGAAAGTGAAAGTCACTCCGTTGTATCTGACTCTTTGTGACTCCATGGATTATACAGTCCATGGAATTTTCCAGGCCAGGGTACTGGAGTGGGTAGCCTTTCCCTTCTCCAGGGGATCTTCCCAACCCAGGGATTGAACCCAGGTCTCCCACGGTACAGGCGGGTTCTTTACCAGCTGAGCCACAAGGGAGGCCCATTTTATACATAGTAGTGTGTATGTCATTCCTAATCTCTCAGTTCGTCCCATATTCCCCTCGCCCTTCCCCTTTGTATCGATACATTTATTCTGTATGTCTGTGCCTATTTCTGCTTTGCAGATAAGATCATCTGTACCATTTTTCCAGATTCAACTTACATGAGTTAATATATGATAATTTTTTCTCTTTTTCTGTCTAATTTTACTCTGTATAACAGTCGCTAGGTTCATCCATGATTATTTCATTCTTTTAATGACTGATAATATTCAATTATGTATATATGTACCTCATCTTTATCCATTCATCTGTTGATGGACATTTAGGTTGCTTCCATGTCATGTCTATTGTAAATAGTCCTGCAGTGAACATTAGGGTGCATGTATCATTTTAAATTATGGTTTCTCCAAGTATATGCCTAGGAGTGAGATTTTTGGGTCATATAGTAGTTCTATTTTAGTGTTTTGAGGAACTTTCATACTGTTCTCTATAGTGGCTGTATCAATTTACATTCCACCAACAGTGTAAGTGGGTTCCCTTCTCTCTGTACCTTCTTCAGCATTTATTATTTGTAGATGTTTTTAATGGTGGCCATTCTGACTGGTGTGAGGTCATACCTCATTTTAGTTTTGATTTTCATTTCTCTAATAATTAGTTATGTTAAGCATCGTTTCATGTGTTCATAGGCCATCTGCTGTATCTTCTTTGGAGAAATGTCTGTTTAGGTCTTCTGTCCGTTTTTTGATTGGTTTGGTTCTTGATATTGAGCTGCATGAGCTGTTTGTATATTTTGGGGATTAATATTTTGTCTGTTGTTTCACTTGGAAATATTTTCTCCCATTCTGAGGATTTTCTTTTTTGTCTTGTTTATGGTTTCCTTTGCCTTACAAAAGCTTTTAGGTTTAATTAGGTCCCATTTGTTTATTTTTGTTTTTGTATTCATTGCTCCAGGAAATTGCTCAAAAAAGATCTTGCTGCATTTTATGTCAAAGAGTGTCCTGCCTCCAAGAGTTTTGTAGTGTCTGAATTACCTTTAGGCCTTTAATCCATTTTGAGTTTTATTTTTGTGTATGTTTTAGGGAATGCTCTAATTTCATTCTTTTACATGTAGCTGTCCAGTTTTTGCAGCACCACTTATTGAAGAGACTATCTTGTCCATTGTATATTCTTGTCTTTTTTGTCATAGGTTAGATGATCGCAGGTATGTTGGTTCATCTCTGGGCTTTCTGTCCTATCCTATTGATCTGCATCTGTGTGTGTGTGTGTATGTGTGCACGCGCGCCAGTACCACACTGTCTTGATTTCTGTAGCTTTGTAGTATAATCTGAAGTCATGGAGCCTGATTCTTCCAGCTCTGTTTTTCTTTCTCAGGATTGCTTTGACTGTTTGGAATCTTTTGTGTTTTGATACAAACTGTAAAATTTTTTGTTCTGGTTTTTAGAAAAATGCCATTGGTAATTTGATAGGAATTGCACTGAATCTGGAGATTGCTTTGGATAGTATAGTCATTTTCACAATATTGCTTCTTCCAATTATGAATATGGTATATCTCTGCAGCTGTTTGTGTCGTCTTTGATTTGTCTTTTGACTCCTTAGATAGGTTTGTTCCTATGTAATGTATTATTTTGGTTGTAGTGGTAAATGTGGAGAAGACACCCTACTCCAGTACTCTTGCCTGGAAAATCCCATGGACAGAGGAGCCTGGTAGGCTGCAGTCCATGGGGTCACTAAGAGTCAGGCATGACTGAGCGACTTCACTTTCACTTTTCACTTTCGGCATTGGAGAAGGAAATGGCAACCCACTCCAGTGTTCCTGCCTGGAGAATCCCAGGGATGGGGGAGCCTGGTGGGCTGCCGTCTTTGGGGTCACACAGAGTCGGACACGACTGAAGCAACTTAGCAGCAGCAGCAGCAGTAGTAGATGAGATTGTTTCCTGAATTTTTCTTTCTGATCTTTAATTGTTAGTATATAGTAATGCAAGAGATTTCCATGTATTGAATTTTGTATCCTTCAGCTTTACTGAATTCATTGGTTGGCTCTAATAGTTTCTGGTGGCATCTTTAGGATTTATTTTTCTTTTTTTAGGATTTTCATTGTATCGTACCATGTCATCTACAGACAGTGACAGTTTTACTTCTCCTTTTCCAACGTAGATCCCTTTTATTTCTTTTTCTTTGATTGCTGTGGCTAGGACTTCCAAAACTATGTTAAATAATAGTGGTGAGTGGGCACTCTTGTTTTTTTCCTTTCAAAGAGAAAACACTTTCAGTTTTTCAACATTGAGAATAGTGTTTGCTTTGGGTTTGTCACGTTGTTGTTCAGTTGTTAAGTCATGTCCGACTCTGTGGCCTTTATTATGTTGAGATATGTTCCCTTTGTGCCCACTTTCTGGAGAGTTTTTTTTTTTTAATCGTAAATGGATATTGAATTTTGTCAAAAGCTCTTTCTGCATCTGTTGAGGTGATCATATGGTTTTTATTCTTCAGTTTTTTAATAGGGTGTATTACATTGGTTGATTTGTATATATTAAAGAATCCTTGCATCCCTGGGATAAATACCACTTGATCGTGGTGTATAATCCTTTTAAGGTGGTGTTGGATTCAGTTTGTTAGTATTTTGTTGAGGATTTTTTGTCTTTGTTTTGTCTTTGTTTACCAGTGATACTGATCTGTTAGAGGATGGTGGCCTCATAGAATGAGCTTGGAGTGTTGCTCCCTCTGTAATTTTTTTTTTTTTTAGAAGGATTTGAGAAAGATAGGTCTTAGCTCAGAGAAGGCAGTGGCACCCCACTCCAGTACTCTTGCCTGGAAAATCCCATGGACGGAGGAGCGTGGTGGGCTGCAGTCCATGGGGTTGCTAAGAGTCGGACACGACTGAGCGACTTCCCTTTCACTTTTCCCTTTTATGCATTGGAGAAGGAAATGGCAACCCACTCCAGTGTTCTTGCCTGGAGAATCCCAGGGACGGGGGAGCCTGGTGGGCTGCCGTCTATGGGGTCACACAGAGTCGGACACGACTGAAGTGACTTAGCAGCAGCAGCAGGTCTTAGCTCTTCTGTAAATTGATAGAATTCAGCCATGAAGCCACCTGGTCCTGGACTTCTGTTTGTTGGAAGATTTAAAATTTTATTATCTGTGACTGAGTTTATATTTTCTATTTCTTTTAGGTTCAGTCTTGAAGATTGTGTTTTTCTAAGAATTTGTACATTTCTTCCAGGTTGTCCATTTTATTGGCATATAGTTGCTTGTAGTATAACGTTTGTATTTCTGCAGTGTCAGTTGTAACTTCTTTTTCATTTCTAACTTTATTGATTTGGGTCCTCTCTCCTTTTTTTCTTGTTGAGTCTGGCTAAGGGCTTATCAATTTTGTTTATCCTCTCAAAACACCAACTATTATTTCCTTCATTTCTATTTCATTTATTTCTGCTCTAATTTTATGATTTCTTTCCTTCTACTAACTTTGGCTTTTGTTTTTCTCTCTCTAGTTGCTTTTGGTATAAGATTTGATGTTCATTTGAGATTTTTCTTGTTTCCTGATGTAGGATTTTATTGCTGTAAACCTCTCTCTTAGAAGTGCTTCTGTGGCTTTCTACAGGTTTTAGGTCATTGTGTTTTCATTGTCATTTGTTTCTAGATTTTTTTTTTAAATTTCCTCTTTGATTTCCTCATTGATCTCTTGGTTATTTAGTAGCATGTTGTCTAGCCTCCATGTGTTTGGTGTTTTTGTTTTTTTTTTTCCCTTTTTTGGCAGTTTTTTTTTTTTTCCCGTGTAATTGATTTCTGATCTCATAGTGTTGTTTTCAGAAAAGATGCTTGATATTATTTCATTTCTTAAATTTTCCAAGGCTTGATTTATGACCCAAGATGTGATCTTTCATGGAGAATATTCCATATGCACTTGAGAACAAAATGTATTTTGCTGCTTTGAAATGCAATATTCTATTATAAGTATTAGTTAAGTGTGTGTGGAATAACTGTCAGTTAAGGCTTGTATTTACTTATTAATTTTCTTTCGGTATGATCTGTCCTTTGGTGTAAGTGGAGTGTTAACGTCCCCCACAATTTTTGTGTTACGGTCAATCTCACCTTTTATAGCTGTTAGCATTTGTCTTTTGTATTGAGGTGGCTCCTGTGTTGGATGCATAAATATTTACAGTTATGTCTTCTTGAATTTATCCCTTGATCATTATATACTGTCCTTACGTGTTTCTTGTAGTACTCTTTATTTAAAGTCTATTTTGTCTGAGTATTGCTACTTTAGCGTTTTTTGTTTTTTTTTTTTAATTACTATTTGCATAGGTTAGATGTTTCCATCCCCTCAATTTCAGTTTGTATGTGTCCCTAGGTCTGAAGTGGGTCTCTTGTAGATGGCATGCATATAAGGTCTTGTTTTTGTATCCATTCAGCCAGTCTGTATCTTTTGGTTGAAGCAATTACTGCATTACATTTAAGGTAAGTATCAATATGTGTGTTCCTGTTACCATTTTCTAAATGTTTTCAGTTTGTTTCAGTAGGTCTTTTTCTATCCTTGTGTTTCTTTTTTAGAGTAGCTCCTTTTACATTTGTTGTAAATCTGGTTTGGTGGTAATGAGTTCTCTTAGCTTTTTCTTGTCTGTAAAGTTTTTGATTTCTTCACTGAACTTGAATAAGATCCTTGCTGGATAGAATAATATTGGTGGTAGCTCTTTCATTTTCATTAGTTTAAATGTATCCTTCCACTCTCATATGGCCTGCAGAGTTTCCACTGAAAAATCAGCTAATAACCTTATGGGAATTCCCTTGTATGTTATTTGTTGCTTTTCTGTTGCTGCTTTCAGTTTTTTTTTCCTTTGTATGTCCTTCTTGTTAGTTTGATTAATAGGTGTCTTGGTGTGTTTCTCCTTGGGTTTATCCTGTATGGGAGTCTGAGCTTCCTAGATTTAGGTGACATTTTCCTTTCCCATATTAGGGAAGTTTTTGAGTATACTCTCTTCAAATATTTTCTCAGGCTCTTTCTCTTTCTCTTTAATGTTGGTGCATTTAATGTCCCAGAGGTCTGTGAGAATATCCTCATTTCTCTTCATTCTTTTTTCTTTATTCTGCTCCATGGCAGTTATTGCTGCCATTCTGTCTTTCAGCTCCCTTATCTATTCTTCTGCTACATTTATTCTGCTATGGGTTCCTTCCAGTGTTTTTCACATCATTTATTTTGTTTTTCATCATTGGTTGGTTGTTCTTTAATTCTTCTAAGTCCTTGTCAAAGATTTCTTGTATCTTTTCTATCCATGCCTTCATTCTTCTTTTGAGATCTTTGATCATCTTTACTGTCTTTACGCTTAATTCTTTTTGCCTAACTTCTCTTAATTTATTTGATCTTGTGTGTTTTTACTTTGCTCCTTTGTCTGCAACCTACTTCTGTATTGCCTCATTTTGTCTAACTTACTGGTTTTGTGGTCTGTCCTTTTCAAAGGGGCTTCAGGGCCATAGTTCCTCCTGCTTCTGTTGTTCTGCTCCCTGGTCAATGAGGTTTGTCCAGGAGCTTGTGGAGGCTTCCTTGTGAAAGGAACTGGTGGATGGAGCTGTGTCTTTCCCCTGTGATGAACAGAGCTGCATCAGGTTGCGTGTTTTGGGATGTCTCTGAATTTAGCACCACTTGAAGCAGCCTTCCTGCTAACGGATGGGGCTTTGTTCCTGCCTTGTTTGGCATGAGGTGTCCAGCATTGTCACCTCTAGGCAGCTAGGTGGAGACATGTCTTGAAATCAAGATGGATACCTATGGGAGAGCTCATGCTGATTAATATTTCATGTACCTGGGAATTCTCTGGCAGTCCACTATCCTGGACTTGGTGCTCCCACTTTGGAGGTCCAGGCCCAGCCTCTGACTTGGGAATTAAGAACCCACAAGCCATGCAGCACAACCAGAGAAAAAAGAAAATAAAGGAAAAGAACACAGACAAGGAAAACCCAAGACTGATAACAAAGCAAACAGAAACAAATAAGAACAACACTAAAAAAGAAAACAAACAGACCAAACCCAACAGAAACGATGAAAAAAAAAAAAGCAGAAACAAGGAAACAAACAAAAAGCAAAACAAAAACCCCCCCAACAAACAAAATAACTTAAAAATGAGACTAGTCAATATATACTAAACTAACAAAAATAAAGAATAAAAAATAACACAAAAACAGAAGTAAGCTAAAAGTGAAGAAAACAGCAAAATAGAGAATAAAAAAGACAAAAAAGGAAAGCACAAAATGAGAAAAAATTAAAAATATAAAAGAAAAAAATAGAAGAAATAATAAAAACAACAGCTGAAGAAACAATAATGAATAATAGCAATTAGAATCTTTTTCCTGGGGCCTCTGCTATCAGTGTATTTGCTCCAACAGTGAACCACAGTCTATGCTGGAGGCCATCCAGTAACTCTGTGTAGGTCTCTGGACCTGCTGTGGGCACTCACTGTGATCTTGTTTAACTCCCACATGTACTTGCTCCCGAGCTTACTGCAGCCAAAGTTAGACTGGTCTGAGTTGTGGAAACACTCGTTGTTGCCTATTCAGATATTTCACAGAGGCAGGATCACAAGGATTTAATCTGTAGCTTGTGTAGCTGCATGGAGAGATTTCCTTTCCTCTTCATTAGTCTTGCAGTCTTTGGGGCTTAGCTTTGGTTTTGGCCCCACCTCTGCGTGTGCAGCACTCTCAGGCATCTGATCCCTGTCCATGCGAGAAAGAACGAAAGCAGTGGCTGATTAGGGCTGACTCACCTGGCCGGGAGAGGTATAGCGACCATCACTGGTGTGTGTGAAGTTTCTACAGAGTGGGGTGCACTTGCTCTGCTGGGAGTCCTTCCCAGTACCCACAGAGGCAGGGGCTGGGACTGTGGAGTCAGTGGTGGTCCTGCCCCTTGTGTGTCACTGAGCAGGAGTCCATGGTTTCCTGGGTAGACCACATTTCCTCCAGTGGCGTTCCTGGCCACGGAACGCCTCAGTCCCGTTCCTCCAGTTGTATCTGTATAGCCAACTATCGCCCTTCCCTGAATTCACTCTTCAGCATTCACACTTTAGCACTCAGCCCCACCAGCATTGATGGATTCCCATCTCAGGCAGGGGCCCCAGGGCTGATCTCCAGAGGCGGCTTTGCCCTGCGCGGCTCTCATGATCCTGGAGTCTGTGTGGGCGAAGGAGGCCTTGGCCTGAGGGATGGGTAAGCCTGCCCAGATGGGTGACCCTCCGACTGCCTTAGGAGGCAGAACCCCATGGGCGAAGAACCGGATCGCAATGACGACCCAACCCCTTGTGCTCCACTCAGTACCAGTGTGTTGCTTCTGTGGTGTCCTGGGCTGCTTCTGCAAACTTTCCTGGTTGTGGAACTCGTTACTTTTGTCCTTTCTGGCTGTCTTTTCACAGCAGGCAACGGTACTCCCTGGGTCTGTGCTCTAAGCCCCGCTTTCCAGCACCCAGCACCACTGCCGCGCCCCCTGCACCCCTCTCCTCTGCGGAAGCAGGAGACAGATGGCTCAGGCTGTTGTGGCACAGACCGTGCATGCAGTTCTTACTTTGTCCTGCCTTCCACAGACCATTGCTGTGTTCCCCTTTGATCCTCCAAAGTTTCTTTTCTGTCTCAGCTGGTTTCCCCACCATGAGGTGGTTTTTCTGAGTTCAGGAACTTCTCACCTTCAGCTTCCCACAAGTGGTGCTGGTCCCTTTTTTGAATGCTCTTTTTTTTTTTTCTTTCTTTCTTTTCACCCTACCCAGTCATGAGGGGATTTTTCTTGTCCTTTTAGGTGTATGAAGTCTTCTGCTATTGTCCAGCAGGTACTCTGTGAGAATTGTTCCATTTGTAGACGTATTCTTGATGTACCATGAAGAGAGACGTATTCTCTATTCTTCTGTTCTGCCATCTTGACTCCTTACCCTGGAGATACTTTTAATTCTCATGAGTTTAGGAAGGTGGTACTAGTATTTGGTGGGTAGAGATCAGGAAGTTGTACTACTAAACATGCTTCAAGACACAGAATTTCCAGTCCTGCCCTACAACAAAGAATTAATTATTTTGTCTTCAATGTCAATAGTGCTGCAGTTGAGATACTCTGAATTAAGGAAATGAAAAGTGCATTGATGTTGTTGTAAGCCAGGGTTTTTTATATGGAAGAAGGGAAGTACATATATGGCATAGGAATGCAGAGATCTTTTTGAGAGTTGGAGGTATTAGTATGAATATATATTCACATTTTAAAAAACAGATTTCCTAGAAATAGCTTAGAAGAATGGCACCACAATAATAGTGAAGACACATGGCACCATCTAGATATTGATTTCTAACTACCATTCCCCCCAAAAAGCAACCAGATTCACTTAGATAGATGACTTATTCTAGGGATAGCTCAGGAAGGTACCAGAAGATCCTAGAACATCCTGTTGATCCAGAAATTAAGGAAGTGCTCTGCTGCTCCTGCTGCTAAGTCACTTCAGTCGTGTCCGACCCAGTGCGATCCCGTAGACGGCAGCCCACCAGACTCCCCCATCCCTGGGATTCTCCAGGCAAGAACACTGGAGGGGTTTGACATTTCCTTCTCCAGTGCATTAAAGTGAAGAGTGGACGTGAAGTCACTCAGTCATGTCCTACTCTTAGTGACCCCATGGTCTGCAGCCTACCAGGCTCCTCCATCCATGGGATTTTCCAGGCAAGAGTACTGGAGTGGGGTGCCATTGCCTTCTCCAAAGGAAGTGCTCTAAGACTATATAAATAAGTCACAGGACCCAGCTTGAAGGGGGAGGGTCTCACTGGTCAAATTGAGCATAATTTGATCATCAAAATGAGTAATGAGGGGAATGGATTTTAACCCTCTCAATAACAGAGGAACATATAAATCCACACTGATAATAAATATATGAATAATATAGAGCAGAGAGGCAGACTCTTCTTTATGGTTGATAAATGTGGAGGGTGTAGTGGAATCCGAAGACTGTTATTTTATAATTGTTATGGTATAGATTGGTTCAGGTAAGAATCATCAAAGGGTTCTCAATCCAGGGAATAAGTTTGATAGGAATAGAATATTTATATAGTTTTATCTTCCCACAGGTTGCTTGTTATGTGCAAGAGAGAAGTAGGTCTATACAGCAGAGAAATTGGATGATGCTTTGATCAGGTGATCAAAATAAATAACAGTAAGTGAGTAGATGGACATCAAATGCCTTTGCATATGATGACCCTAAGAAGGATGCAGAACCACTTATATAATATTTTGGCTGGGAATTTAAATGTGAGGAAGGAATGTGTGTAATTTGTGGAATATTCTATAGAATAACTGGTTCATATTCTTCAAAATGTCAATGTCATGATAGGCAAAGGCCAAGAAACCTTAGATTACAGGAAACTGAAAAGATGGACAGCCAAGTATGACATGTGAACCTGTAAAGATGTTGTACTGGAGAATGGGAAATAAACCTCTAAAGAACATTATTGGGATAATTGACAAAAATGGAATATGGCCTATACTTTAAAGTATTGTATAAATGATATGTTTTCTGAATATGATAGCTATACTTTGCTTATGTAAGAAAAGATTCTTCATTCCATGAGGGGAGAGGAAGAGAGAATGAGAAACTGTGAGAAAATGTTAAAAGTTTAAAAATAAAAATTTCTCTAAATGGTTGCAGACATTAGTATACCTGCTGAAGACACTCTTTTTATTTTCTTTTAAGGCACATGTGAATTTTAAATTGTGCAAGAGTAGTATAGTAGGTCAAGGAAGATCTATATCCCAAAGTGTGGGCAAGCTGAAGAAGAGAGCAGCTGCAGCTTAAAGGATTGTGGTGTCCCTGGCATGGCCATTAAAGATGGAAGGGGGGAAGAGGAGGGGAGGAACTGGAAGTGGTGTTGAGGTTTCTGTATCTAGCTGGGATTCGTAGTCCTTGGCTTTTTCTTCTTTGCCATGGTGCTCCTTTGCCAACAGTGAGGTAAGGGTTTCTCTGCTAAGGCTGGGCTAGTAGCGAGACTGTTGACCTGGGATTTCTGAACCCAGGGTCCCTTCCTGGTCAAGGCTGGTCCTTGGCCCCTGAGACTAGCTGCTGTAGGAAAACAAAGAATGGGCTTTAGCTTCGAGTCTACAGCAGCAGGATGCAACTGTAAACGTGCTGTTACGGAGTCACATGGACTTGGATTGAGTCTTGGCTCCAATTTGAGAAGATTGTATATGAATCTGATTGAGAAGATAATATATGAATGAGTAAAAAAAAACAACTGCTGTGTTATAGTAGAAAAGTTCCTGGCTGTTGGAACTGAGATTTTGGAGGGCCCACTCTTATCCTTGGACATCAGTCTCTTCGCTGAAGGGGGTAGGGTTTATAATACAAGATGATTTCTAAGGAAACGTGAAAATTACAGTGTTCTACTCTTTTTTAAGCAGCTTGATTAAAGTTTGGTGAAAAATGAGGTTTAGATTAAAACAGGTCCTGGAGTAGTATTGACTCAGCACTCTTTCTTCCTCTTCTGTTCATTGATAACATATTTATAGAAAAAGTAAGAAATCAAGTGAGAGTATCTATTGAACCTAAGGAGAAAATTTCAAGCTATATATACATAAATGTATCTGTGTGTGTGTATACACCCTATATAAAATTAGACACTATATTACTATATAACATGTTACTAGTATATATTTCATGTTTATTTGCTTTTTATAAGGTATAGCCTTAGATACCAATTTGACATTCAGTTATTGAAAATTATTAATACGTACTGTTTTTCATCTAATTTTTTCTCTTGATTTCTGCTGTATATGCAGAAAAAGTATAAATACATTTCAGGGGACATAAATACGTGAAATAGCAGACACAGTAAATTACTCATTTGTAATCATAAATATTATATATAACATGTTATACCATGCTTAGAGATATATTTGTCAGAAGTAATAATAAGTCATTTCCCTCAAATATTTGCAAATACATAGTATTCTAGCCTTGTGTGGTAGATATAGCATATATAATTTCAATTTTTTAGTTATAAAAAGTTACTTTTACTTAGAAATTGTCATGTACCAAAGGTTGCATAGCTAGTTTAGTGACATTTGGGTCTAGGACCCATGTTTTCTCACTTCACTTGTAATAGACCTTCTCAGTCAAATAATGCCTCGAAATTCCAAGCAAGTTATGAACAAAGAACAAAAGGAAATTGTACAAGATGCTAAAGTAGAAGGAACATTTCAGTAATGTTTAAAGTTCATGCTTGCTATCTTTCAGACTTTAATTTTCTTTTAATTTTAAAAGTGGCCATTAGTTTTTGTTGTAATTTTTTTCTTCATCACAATAATGTTTATTTTATAAAAAATGAAAATAATCTTTAAAAAGTGTCAACAGGTTATTTATTAGTTTCCTTAACATGAGTATACAGTGCCTCTTTTATACCATACCTACAGAATTTAAAAGAAACGATACTAGAATTATATATTTTCTGCCCACAGCAATATATTGTGGATATTTGCTGTAAAATGTTCAATGTTTTTAATGGTTGTGGTACTTTATTATATAAACAGGTCATTCCTATATGCTTGCATATATCTTCCCTCCACATTTTCACTGCTTTGGTTGCGTTGGGATGAACATCCATATATGTAAATATTTTTTGTCTTTGTCTTACTATTTCCTTAGAATAAATTCTTAAAAGTAGAGTGGTTTTTTCAAGGGAGGCTGAAAGTCTGATTTCTTTTTGAAAAAATTTTTTTAATGTTGGCCAACTTGTTTAAAGCCTTATGTCTTGAGGATCGTTTTGGACTATTCATTTGCAACAATAATAATAAATCTTCTTTGGGGCTTTCACTCTCCCTGTTCATTTTACATTTTATCCTTAGGTGAGCACATTGTTTCCCACATGACTCCCCAAAGTGTATTTTTTGCTCTAAGGTCTGAGTCTTATATCTAGCTTCCTTTTTGACATTTTCAATATATGATACATGAATGTCTCAAGTTTATTATATCCAAAATTGAATTTTTACATTCTCTTCTTTTAACAAAGTAATGTCATTAGAGATTTTCTCTTGATAGATACCTGTTTATTTATTAAAAGCGTTCAATTGTTGATTATACATAGTTACTTTTATTACAAAGTTTAGTAACTTCTGGAAAAAATTAAGAAATAATTGATTTACCAGAATCACCAAAATGGGATGTTATGATGAAGTCAAAAGTTGGTATCAAGAAAGGCCAGGTTTAAAAAGTAAAGATTACCTTCTGTTTCAAGTCCATGCTCTTAAAATATTTATTTACTTAAGCAACAAATTTCTTTAAAATAGTAAATTGATTTTAAAAGACTGAACATGTGTAATCAGTGTTAGTATGAATTGGTCTGAATCTGAGTGCCAGAGTCCATGATATCTCTTAAATTAGGATGTCAGAGCCCATACTGGGAATTTTTAAAAAATCTTTAAAAACATTGGCTCGGAGGTTAAAGCGTCTGCCTCCAATGCGGGAGACCCAGGTTCGATCCCTGGGTCGGGAGGATCCCCTGGAGAAGGAAATGGCAACCCACTCCAGTATTGCCTGGAGAATCCCATGGACAGAGGAGCCTGGTAGGCTACAGTCCACAGGGTCGCAAAGAGTCAGACACGACTGAGCGACTTCACTCACTCACTCACTCACTGAGGTTTATTTGATTTAAAGTATTATATAATTTTCATGTGTACAGTACAATGATTCACAGTTTTTAAAGATTATATTCCAAGTTACCTATGGGAAATCTTTTTAAGAATGTAGTTCCTGATTTTAACAAAAATGACTTAGGCTGGCATAAATCCTTTTGGAGGAGGTCACCATTACTCTTACCATAGTTTGGCCTCAGGCTAAACTACAGGGAGATAGCACAGCCCCACCCATCAACAGAAAATTGGATTAAAGATTTACTGAGCATGGCCCTGCCCAGCAGAGCAAGTCCCAGTTTCCCCCCACAGCCAGTCCCTCCCATCAAGAAGTTTACACAAGCCTCTTACCCTCCTCACCCATCAGAGGGCAGACAAAATGAAAACAACAATCACAGAAAACTAACCAGATTGATCACTAGCTTTGTGTAACTCAGTGAAATATGAGCCAGACTGTGTAGGGTCACCGAAGATGGTCAGGTCATGGTAAAGAGTTCTGACCAAATGTGGTGCATTGGAGGATGGAATCACAACAACTTCAGTATTCTTGCCTTGAGAACCCCATGAGCAGTATAAAAAGCCAAAAAGATACAACGATATTGAATGATGAACCTCCCCGTGTCGGTAGGTGTTCAATATAGTACTGGAGAAGAGTGGAGAAATAGCTCCAGAAGGGACGAAGAGGCTGAGCCAAAGCAAAAACAGTGCCCAGTTGTGGATGTGACTGGTGGTGGAAGTAAATTCCAGTGCTGTAAAGAACAGTATTCAATAGGAACCTATAATGTTAGATTTGTGGCCCAACTTAAATTGGAAGTGGACAGACAGGAGATGGCAAGAGTGAACGTAACACAGTATTTACCATTTTAACTATTCATAAGTTTTCAGTCCAGTGGCATTGCTAAGCAGTGATCACTACAGTCCATCTCCAGAACTCTTTCATCATCTGGTACTGACGCTGTATCTATTAAACATTAACACCTCATTCATTCTTCTGTTCCTTATCCCTTCCATCTCTGGCAACTACCATTTTATTTTCTGTCTCTGAATTTGACTACTCTGGGAATATCATATAAATGGAGTTATACAGTATTTGTCTGTCTGCAGCTGGCTTATTTCACTTAGCATATTACTTTGCCGACTAAGGTCTGTCTAGTCAAGGCTATGGTTTTTCCTGTGGTCATGTATGGATGTGAGAGTTGGACTGTGAAGAAGGCTGAGCACCGAAGAATCGATGCTCTTGAACTGTGGTGTTGGAGAAGACTTTTGAGAGTCCCTTGGACTGCAAGGAGATCCAACCAGTCCATTCTGTAGGAGGTCAACCCTGGGATTTCTTTGGAAGGAATGATGCTAAAGCTGAAGCTCCAGTCCTTTGGCCACCTCATGTGAAGAGTTGACTCACTGGAAAAGACTCTGATGCTGGGAGGGATTGGGGGCAGGAGGAGAAGGGGACGACTGAGGATGAGATGGTTGGATGGCATCATGGATTCGATGGATGTAAGTCTGAGTGAACTTCGGGAGATGGTGATGAACAGGGAAGCCTAGCGTGCTGCGATTCATGGGGTCGCAAAGAGTCGGACACGACTGAGCAACTGAACTGAACTGAATATTTTCAAGGTTCATCCTTGTTGTAGTATGTGATAGGATTTCCTTTTTTAAGACTGAAAAGGATTCCCGTGTGTGTGTGTGTGTGTGTATGTGTCTATGTGTGTGTGTGTACAGACACCACATTAAGCTGCTTTGTTCATCTTCGAGTGGACATTTCGGTTGCTTCTATCTTTTGACTATTGTGAATAATGCTCCTGTGAACATTGGTGTACAGATATGTTATTCAAGTCCTTGCTTTCAATTCTGTTGTGTATATACCTCAAAGTAAGATTGCTGGATCAGTAGTGATTCTATATTAAATTTTTTAGGAAGAGCTATACAGTTTTTCACAGCAACTGTACCATTTCAGATTCCCTGAAACAATGCATACGGGTTCCAGTTTTTCCACATCTACCTTAACACTGGTTTTTTGTTTGTGTGATAAAATAGCTATCCAAATGGGTGCGAAGTGTTATTTCATGATATACATTTGCCAAAAGATCAGTGATGTTGAACATCTTTTCATGTGCTTATTCGCCATTTATCTTTTTTAAATAACTGTCTACTCAAGTCCTTTGGCTGTTTTTAAAATGGGCTCTTTTTTGTGTGTGGAGTTTTAAGGATTCTTTACATATTCTAGATATTAATCTCATGTCAGATATGTAATATAAAATTATTTCCTCCCATTCTGTGGGTTGCTGTTTTTATTCTGTTGATAGCATCCACTGACACTTTTTGACATTTGACCATGCATGCATGGATTTATTTATGGGTTTTTTATTTCTTTGGTCTGTATGTCCTATGCCAGTACTGTACTGTCTTGATTATTGTAGCTGTGGAAAATTTGATGTTAGCCAGTATGACTTCCAGTTTCTTCCTTTTCATATTGTTTTGGCTGTTTCTTGATATTACATATGAAGTTTTGGAATGTTTTTCCTATTTCTGCAAAAAAAATCATTGGGGTTTTGATAGAGGTTGTGTTGAATTTGTAGATCACTTTGGGTATTATTGGTATGTTAACAAAATTAAGTCTTTCAATCTGCGAATGTTGAATTTTTTTTATTGTGTCTGTTTTCTTTGTTTTATCAGTCTTTTTTAGTTTTCAATGTGTACTTCCTTGACTAAGTTTATTCCTGAATATTTTATTCTTTTTGATGTGCTATTGTGCATGGAATGATGTTTATTTCAAACTGTTTAGTGTTAGTGTATAGAAATGCAGCTAATTTTTGTGTCTTGATTTGTACTCTACTTTTTTGATGAATTTATTGAGCAAGGTTTTTTGTGTAATCTTTTGGGAGCTCTACATATATGATCATGTCATCTTCAGATAATTAGGCTTTTTTCTTTCCAGTTTGGATGCTTTTTATATGTTTTTCTTGATGTTTTGCTCTGGCTGGAACTTCTGTTACATTATTGAATAGAAGAAGCAAAATTCCTTATCCTTGTTCTCTTCCTGAACTTAGAGGAAAAGCTTTCAGCCCTACACCATTGAGTATGGTGTAAGCTGTTGGAGTTTTCTCTCATATATTTTTATTATGTTGAGGTAGTTTTTCTATTCCTAGTAGGATTTTTTTTTTATCATAAAATGATAGGGTGTTTTGTCAAATCCTTTTTTTCTGCATCAATTGAGATGATGATGTGATTTTTCCCCTTCATTTTTTTTAATGTGGCATATCACATTGATTAATTTTAGTATGTTGAACTGTTCTTGAGTTCAAGCAATAGATCCCACTTCGTCTTGGTGTTCAATCCTTTTACTATGCTGCTGAATTTAGTTTGCTGGCATTTTGATCAGGGTTTTTGCATCAGTGTTCATAGGGATATGGATCTATACTTTCCTTGTTTTTCTTTGGTTTATTATCAGGCAAAGCTGACCTTAGGAAATGTTTCTTCCTCTTCAGTTTTCAGGAAGAGTCTAAGAAGGATTGGTGTTGGTTCTTCTTTAAATCTTTGGTAGAACCCGCCAGTGAAGCCATCAGGTTGAGTACTTTTCTTTATTAGGAGATTTTTGATTACTTATTTGGCCATCTTACTAGTTGTAGGTCTATTCAGCTTTTCTTTCTTTCTTCTATTTAGGTTTTGTGTTTCTAGGAATTTGTGGATTTTATCTAGTTTATTCCATTTGTTGGCATACTTTTGTTATAGTAGTCTGCTACTGTCATATTTATTTCTGGTAAGTAATATTGTCTCCACTTTCATTTCTGATACTTTATTTGAGTCTTCTTTCAAAACCCATCTAGCTAAAGGTTTGTCCCTTTTTGTAACCTTTTTTCAAAACCAATTTTTGGCTTTATTGATTTTTTTTTTTAACTCTTCTTTTTCTATTCACTGTCTCTGTTCTGATGTTTACTATTTCTTTTCTTCTGTTAGCCTTGAGTTTTCTTTTCAGAACAATTTGGGGGCACACTACCTTAATTACTTTAGCTTTATAATAAGCCTGGTGAATCAGTGGTCCCTGACCTTCTTGACACCACAGACTGGTTTTGTGGAAGACAGTTTTTCCACAGACCAGGAGGTGGGTGTTGGTTTTGGGATTATTCAGTTTCATTGCATTTACTGTGTACTTTCTTTCTTTTATTATTACATTTTGATATGTAATGAAGTAATTATACAGATCACCATAATGCAGAAGCAGTGGGAGCCCTGAGCTTGGTTTCTTGCAACTAGACAGTCCTTTCTTGGGGTGATGGTGTATTCAGTCTCCATAATCTCGTTTTGATTGCTGTCACTGCAGAAAACCCCGCTTCACAAAGAGAGGATGTTGGAAATGGAAGCAGGCTTTTCAGTACTTTTGTGGCAGTCTCAGGATATGCTGTCTTGACTTTAATCCCGAACATATGGAGATCTGAAGTTGTCTCAAACATACTTTAAAGGCCGCCATCATTTGCAGCATCACGCAGTTGATACTCTTCTAGCACAGACAAAGTCGATTCATCTGGCTTATTCACAAATGGGTCTTGGATCCGTTCCCAGTTCAGAGGTCTTTTGTGGTTGGGAAGTAATGAATGCTCTGACTCTTGAAAGCCGACACAGGTGATCATGCACTAGCCGGAAGAAAGAAGACCCTGACTCAGTCTCTTTCAAAATCCCTGCTAATATTTGAAATATGTCAAAAACCCCATTGTTCACTCATTGACCCGTAATTCCAGTTTGACTTCAAACACAGCTATTTTTTCTGCTGACTTGAATAGTCTTCTTTCTCCCCTGAAGTGACAGATTGAGTTCATTGAGCAGGTTTAATATGTTACACGAGTAAGCAAGGTTTGTGACCCATTCTGTGTCACTGAAATGTGTTGCTAGTGGTGACTATTTTTCCAAAAGAAATCTCTAGAGCAGCTCTCATAACTCGAGAACTCCAGCCAGTAATCTACCTTTAGAAAGCTCTCTGTGTATAAGAGAAGACATATGTGCTTTGTATTCATCTCCTCACACAGTTACGTGAACAGATGTAAGTTAAGGCCATGTACTTTAATGTGATTGATAATTTTAATCACATCCTACAAAGCACTGTTAAGTTCAAGTGGCATTTTTTGGCTAGCCAGCATTTCTCTATGGATGACATAGTGTGTAGACTCACATTTGAAAGCAACCTCTTTGACCTGACTAGTGAAACCATAAAGCCGTCCATTCATGGCAGCTGCTCCATCCATATAAATACCGATAAAAATGACCAGTTCTGTTTTCCTGATATGTAGTCATTCAAAGACTTGCACCTGTGGTGTTGGTTGGCAACAAAAGTGCACATAATATATCCTCATGCACATCCTCCTGAAAAATGTATTGCATGAAAACAAGCATTGTCTTGCTGTCAACAGTAGTAGACTTGTCAACCTCAGTTGAGTACCACGTGACTCATTAACCCTCCCTGACAACTGTGCCTCAGTATTCTTTGCTGTTTCATCAGTTTGTCTAGTTTTGGTACTAGTCAAAAAAAGAACACATTTCACCTTTTGAACTGCAGCCTCTGCTGAAAGTTCACAATGAATGTCCTTACCAGCAGGCAGGATCAACTCTTCACCAATCGTAAGGGGCTTCTAAGCTTTAGCAATGAGATTAAACCATTAAGAATGATGCTCTTAGTGCAGACACATTTGAAAAAGTGGTGGCCTTCGATAATTGTTCCTGTTCTTTGTGTTCACAGTTTTTTCTTTTGAAAAATTCTGAAGACTTGTCTTAATGACAGGTGCTTGGTTTCCAGGAGGCAGAGCAATTTGGAATGTTTCATGGCTTTGTTATGTAGCCAGTTGCCACATACTGTGCAAAGCAGGCTTGGAGAATGTGAATCACCTGTTGCAATGAAACCGTAATTTAAATAGGACTCTTGGTATTTCCTTTTAAATGCAGTTTTCGTTTTGTTAACAGTCTAGAATCTTCTGCTGTCTTCATCACTGGATCTTTCCCCCTTTGCAAAGAGGCTTTCCAGTGATTTTTTTTTTTTTAACTCATTTTGGCTAGGATTAGCTTGTGGGCTTACCAAAACTATGACTGAGACAAGTGTGCAGTACAGGAAAGAGATGCAGATGGAAGAGGTAAATGAAATACTGGGCAGGCCACGTGCAGAGTAAAATATCGGATTCTGCCTTAAAGCCTGGCCCCAGATGCAGCTGTACAATGGAAGTACATCAACTCATTTGCCACTATATAGCCTGCCACCAGGTGCAACTTGATAGTCACTTGCCACTCACTGATTGGGTTTTGATATGAATCTGCAAGAAGTTGATTTATTATGACTCTGCAGTCAAACCTCTCTGCTAATAATCTGTATTTGCAGTCCCTCCGCAGAGCCTCAGCTCCACCTCAGATCATCAGGCTTTAGATTGTCATAAGGAGTGCACAGCCTAAATCCCTTGTATGCACAGTTCACAGTAGGGTTTGCTCTCCTATGAGAAACTAATGCTGCTTCCTGTCTGACAGGAGGCAGAGCTCAGGTGGTAATGCGAGCAGTGAAGAGTGGCCATGAATACAGATGAAGCTTCACTAGCTTCCTCTCCACTCACCTCCTGTTGTGCGGCCCAGTTCTTAACAGGCCGCAGACTAGTAGCAGTCTGTGACCCGGGGGTTGGGGACCACTGTGGTAAATGATGATATGCGAGTCTTTAAGCTTTATCCTTCAAGGTTGCCTTCACTATTCTTATAACTTTGTTTTCCAAGTGAATTTTAGATTAATATTGTCAGTTTCTGCATATGGTAAAAGAAACCTGCTGGTATTTTGACTGGGATTGCGTGGAGTCTTAATTTGGGGAGAATTGACATCTTTACAGAATTGGAACTTCTGACAATCAACAAACATTAATTTATCATTTAATGTATTTTAAATGTTTCTCAGGATCAAGATTTTTTGTTTTCTGTGTTTTGTTTTAGGTACGTGGAATAATAGCATCTTTTATTTTTTTGCCACTGAGAACTCTTCAGTATGGAAGAAAAAAATTGACATTGAAGGAAAGAAAAGAATTGTTTGAGCCAAGATTTTAAAAAGAAGGAAAGCAGAGTATATGAAATAGATTCTGGTGGGTTGATAGTTGTGTTAGCAGGAATTTGAAGAGCTTCTCTTCTGATTGTGCTTTTTTTGTTGTCGTTCCTGTCAATAGAGTAGGTAGCAAAGTCATCACCTGAAAGTGAAGGTTAAGGATGAGTGTTGTGGATGTTAGGAGATATAATATGGTATTAAATAATCAGCTAGGAAATTGGGAAATAGAAGATTGCTAGGCAGTATGAAGGGAATATTTAAGGTTTGAGGTTCATGATCATGAATTAGAGTAATTATAATTAGCACGGTTGTTTGTTTTTCAGCCATATTCAGCTACATGGGAGTAAGCCATCCTTGGCAGGGGTGGGTTTTTCCCCAGGAAATATGGGCATAGGAGGGACAGTCGGAGCCAAAGGAGTAAGAATGTATGAAAATTAAACTGGGTAAGGAGCTATATCCACATAAAGTGGGTGAGGGACAGTGAAATGTGATAAGCTTAATAAATTGTAGGACCTGACGGGATCAAAAGACTGTTGGAATTAGGTTATTCGAGTGTGTGAGCTGGACATAACAGCAGGTAATGGTTAGAGTTATACATGCCAATTTAATTTCATGCTAATACATAATTTACTGTACTGTCACATTTTTATTGTTTGCATCATCTTCATGTGATAAGTGTATGAATAGGACAGTCTACGTTTCTTTATGTAAGACTTCTGGGACCAGATAGGTTTTGGATTGCTTCCTTTTTTCCTCTATTACTCTTCTCAGAAGTTTGTCAGTTAATACTAGTTTTTCAAATAGCTAACTTTTGGTTTTGTCACTCTCTGTTGTATGTTTATTTTCTGTTTTGTTACTTTTTGCTCTTAACTTTCAGTTCAGTCCAGTTCAGCTCAGTCGTATCCGACTCTTAGCGACCCCATGAATTGCAGCACGCCAGGCCTCCCTGTCCATCACCAAATCCCGGAGTTTACCCAAACTCATGTCCATCAAGTCGGTGATGCCATCCAGCCCTCTCATCCTCTGTCATCCCTTCTCCTCCTGCCCCCAATCCTTCTGAGCATCAGGGTCAACTCTTTGCATGAGGTGGCCAAAGTATTGGAGTTTCAGCTTCAGCATCAGTCCTTCCAGTGAACACCCAGGACTGATCTCCTTTAGAATGGACTGGTTGGATCTCCTTGCAGTCCAAGGGACTCTCAAGAGTCTTCTCTAATACCACAGTTCAAAAGCATCAATTCTTTGGTGCTCAGCCTTCTTCACAGTCCAACTCTCACATCCATACATGACCACTGGAAAAACCATAGCCTTGACTAGACGGACCTTTGTTGGCAACGTAATGTCTCTGCTTTTGAATATGCTATCTAGGTTGGTCATAACTTTCCTTCCAAGGAGTAAGCGTCTTTTAATTTTATGGCTGCAATCACCATCTGCAGTGATTTTGGAGACCCCCAAAATAAAGTCAGCCATTGTTTCCACTGTTTCCCCACCATGAAGTGATGGGACCAGATGCTTTAAGCCAACTTTTTCACTCTCCTCTTTCACTTTCAAGAGGCTCTTTAATTCCTCTTCACTTTCTGCC
>SJYT01080317.1:472977-486061 GCA_006410635.1 Cephalophus harveyi | reverse complement strand
GAATCCCAGGGACGGCGGAGCCTGGTGGGCTGCTGTCTACGGGGTGGCACAGAATTGGACACGACTGAAGCAACTTAGCAGCAGCAGCAGCAGCAGGCAGTAAAAAATGTAAAGAGTTTTTGGATTTATAATAACTGATTATTATATCCACACAACTTCAGGTATGATTCCATCTACCAATTTGAAGGCTGAAATGTTAAGAAAGACTGGATTTTCATGAGAAAATATTTACTTCTCCTGTTTTCAGATTATAATGCAGTACATTTTTCCATGTTTATTATGAACATCTAGCTGTTTTTCACTTTCACTTTTCACTTTCATGCATTGGAGAAGGAAATGGCCACCCACTCCAGTGTTCTTGCCTGGAGAATCCCAGGGACGGGGGAACCTGGTGGGCTGCTATCTATGGGGTCGCACAGAGCTGGACATGACTGCAGTGACTTAGCAGCAGCAGCAGTTATTTTTCTATGCAAATGGTAATCTTTTTTGGCTCTGTTGTGCTAATATCAAGAAAGAAGCACAGCCACTTAATGAAGAATGGGGAAACAGCAAGAGAATAGCTCTTGATCATAGTCACAGGACTCTTATAATTTACCTACCCTCCCACTGATCTAAGATTAAGAATCTAATTTACATACTTTATTTCTAGAGATACTTATTTGTGACTGAATTTTATTAAATTTATGTAGGAAAATCTACTGGGAGGAGTAATAAACAACCATATTAGAAAAAGAACATGGAATGTAAAATTGAGAACTGATTAGTGAGGAAACAAACATTTCTATGGAGTTTAGAAACAGAAAGAGGCAACAGGTGGTACAATAATTGTAGTTATAAATAAGTGACCATATTCTTGTGTTAATGTCACAACTTCAACACACTTGTCTCCCAGAAAACAACGTGAGCCCATTTTCCTTGCAGAAACTTAAGTTATAATGTATTGAAATCATTTTAAATTTGTTTTGGAAAGTCTAATGTAATTAATGGACTTCCCTGGTGACTTAGATGGTAAAGCGTCTGCCTACAATGTGGGAGACCCAGGTTCAATCCCTGGGTTGGGAAGATCTCCTAGAGAAGGAAATGGCAACCCACTCCAGTATTCTTGCCTGGAAAATCCCATGGACAGAGAAGCCTGGTAGGTTACAGTCCATGGGGTCGCAAAGAGTTGGACACGACTGAGAGACTTATGACTATGTAATTACGGTCAGTACTACAATATTTGATTTAAGCTTGGCTTGTTAAGAGTATTGCAAATGTATTGCAAATGGAAGTAGATTTCTCATGTAACAAGAAAACCAGCTTTAATAATTGACACTAGAACTTTTAAAAGGAAATAAGGACATAAATAGGATATGTATCTCATGTTTAGAAACTATATCCTTAGAAACAGAGCACAAATGACCTCAGAGATATATTTGCTACTCTCAGTAATTTTTTTTTTAATCAGTGCTTTTTCTGGGCTTCCCTGGTGGTTCAGACAGTAAAGAATCCACCTGCAATACAGGAGACCAGGGTTCAATCCCTGGGTTCAGAAGATCCCCTGGAGAAGAGAATAGCTACCCACTCCAGTATTCTTGTCTGGAGAATTCCACAGATAGAGAAGGCTGGCTTTCACTACCTGTATTTCATGGACACAAAGAGATAAGAGTTGACAGTTCAAATGTATTGAGAAGAAGAAACAAGTAAGATCCTAGTTTTTCAACAACTTTGAAAATCTGTCTACACTAGTCAGTTCAGTTCAGTTCAATCGCTCAGTCCTGTCCAACTCTGCAACCCCATGAATTGCAGCACGCCAGGCTTCCCTGCCCATCACCAACTCCCGGAATTCACTCATACTCGCGTCCATTGAGTCAGTGATGCCATCCAGCCATCTCATCCTCTGCCGTCCCCTTCTCCTCCTGCCCCCAATCCCTCCCAGCATCAGAGTCTTTTCCAATGAGTCAACTCTTCACATCAGGTGGCCAAAGTACTGGAGTTTCAGCTTTAGCATACACTTCAAATTCTTTCTTATTCAACAGTAATCATTATATATGTGTGCAAATATACCTACACACATATATGAATTGCTACAGATTTGTCTCTTATTGACAAATGTAAAAGAAATGTGAAAAGTATAATGACATACAAACATTAGAAAAATATTTATAAGCCTGACAAGAAAGAAACCTGATGATAGTTTTGGTTTGTAAGAAACACATTCTTAGTATATTGTAAACTCATATTACTTGTCAAAAACACAAATTGCAAGGCTTCTGTTAGCCTTGCCATTGTTAGCTTGAGTCCACACCAGTGTTTTAAACAGGAAATTGAGGATTAGTTAATAAATTTTGGCTGCTTTAAGTGAATTCCCCAATTTTGAAATTTCTTCCACATACTAATAAACTAGATAATTTCAATATATTTTATTATTTTGCTTGTGGACAATCATGTGAACATGGAAATGAAAAATGTGATATACTGAGGATTAACTGCTCTGTGTAAACATGTCATCTATTGCTTTACCAAGGTGATCTTCACCCACCATTTACTTGTTTGGGTTTCTATTTTGTTTGTGTGTCTATTTCCTCCATTTTGGGGGGAGTATGTGTTTGGTGTGTTAGTATGACTTTTGTTTCCAAAAAACTTTGTGCATTTTTAGTTTACACTCTTTTTGTCATTTATATATATACTTACTTTCAGATATGTATTTTATTGCATAAGCATTTGCAAATAATCAGTGTGAAATAAGGGCAACTAGCAGTATTGTTTTACTGATTGAAATTTATTTCCAAACCTAAACAATTTGTTTTGATTGCTGTCTCATATTTTCCTTGCATTTTGGAAACTCTTTTTATTATATATACTTTATATTAGGGAATTGCTTTGAGAATTTAAATTTTTCTGTTGATTTGAAAGATATTATAGTTCTATTTTTCCTGATGGTTCCTTTTATACTTTTGTAAAGGCAGCAATTAAAATACAGAATAATAATTCTTAAAGTCATAAAATGTGAATAATTTATTTAGCAACCTGTCCATTAACTCTAAAAAATTTATTGATATCAAATATATGCATTATGTCTTACTAAACAATGCAAACATAAAAAATATTATGCACAAATAATTTTTTTGTTAAATTCTGGTGGATTCAAGTTATCAATGTGTTTTATAATATCATGATATTAAAATAGAAAGAGATATCAATCCATTGGCAATCATATTCCTTACCTACAAAGCCTTCTTCTTTTGTGTGTTTGTGCATTCAGTCATTCAGTCATGTCTGATTCCTTGTGACCCCATAGACTGTAGCCTGCCAGGCTCATCTGTCCATGGAATTTTCCAGGCAAGAATACTAGAGTGGGTTTTCATTTACTGTTCCAGGGGTTCTTCCTGACCCAGGGATCAACCCATGTCACTGACATCTCCTACACTGGCAGACAGACAAAGATTCAAAGATGGTTCCTTGTCCTCTCTCAGAAAAAGTTGATATTGCTAAAGCAGGTGATGCTTGAAACTGGAGTGGAGGTGGGAGGGTACAAAATAAAACAGAAAACTGAAGAACCACAAAGCTAAAACTATTGGAGATTTTGAATAAGAAATATCAAACAGCAACAGAAAAAAATTTTTTAAAAGAAAGAAAGAAAAAAAAAGAAACTGATTTAACAGAATTTTAACCATGATTCAGTTGTAAGATCATTGGTCTTACAACTATTGGTCTTTTGTTATTTGAAAAATCCCCTAAATGCCTGCAAAGTTTTGTTTGATTTCATTTCTACCTGCTCCTTTATGAGTCCAAGAATTTGTTACAACACAAGAAAGGTCTTTGAAGAGGTTCTTATTAAGTAGTTCATATTATGTTGCATAGCTACTTCCAGAGAAGTTGTTTCTTGCAGTATCTAAACTGTCCTCTTTCATTGTGAATACATAAAGATAAAACAGGATGTAGGTAAAAAAAATAAGTAACAACTTTTATAACTCTGACTCATACAGTATTTTAAACACTTAAATACCCTCTTGGCCTTCCTTGGTGTTTCAATGGGAAAGAATCCTCCTGCCAATGCAGGAGACATGGATTCAATCCCTGGGTGGGGAAGATCCCCTAGAGAAGCAAACAGCAACCCAGTCTAGCATTATTGCCTGTGAAATCCCCATGCACAGAGGAGCCTAGTCAGCCACAGTTTGCTTGCAGTGGGTATTAAGTCACTTCAGTCCTGTCCAACTTTTTGACCCTATGGACCGACCGTAGCCCACCAGGCTCCTCTGTTCATGAGATTCTCCAGGCCAGAATACTGGAGTGGGTTGCCATCTCCTTTTCCAAGGGATTTTCTTGACCCAGGGATGGAACTGTGTCTCTTGTGCCTCATACATTGGCAGCTGGTTTCTTTACCAATAATGCCACCTGGGAAGCTCAAGGCATCCCTGTCTCAGTTCAGTTCAGTCGCTCAGTCATGTACGACTCTGTGACCCCATGAACCACAGCACACCAGGCCTCCCTGCCCATTACCAACTCCTTCAGTTCACTCAACCCATGACCATTGAGTCGGTGATACCATCCAACTATTTCATCCTCTGTCGTCCGCTTCTCCTCCTGCCCTCAATCTTTCCCAGCATTAGGGTCTTTTCAAATGACCCAACTCTTCGCATCAAGTGGCCAAAGTTTTGGAGTTTCAGCTTCAGCATCAGTCCTTCCAATGAACACCCAGGACTGATCTCCTTTAGGATGGACTGGTTGGATCTCCTTGCAGTCCAAGGGACTCTCAAGAGTCTTCTCCAGCACCACAGTTCAAAAGCATCAATTCTTCGGCACTCAGCCTTCTTCACAGTCCAACTCTCACATCCATACATGACCACTGGAAAAACCATAGCCTTGACTAGACGGACCTTTGTTGGCAAAGTAATGTCTCTGCTTTTCAATATGCTATCTAGGTTGGTCATAACTTTCCTTTCAAGGAGTAAGCGTCTTTGGACTTCATGGCTGCAGTCACCATCTGCAGTGATTTTGGAGCACCCCAAATAAAATCTGACACTGTTTCCCCATCTATTTCCCATGAAGTGATGGGACCAGATGCCATGATCTTAGTTTTCTGAATATTGAGAAATAACATTGCTCTCTCTTTATTACTTGGTTTTAGACAGGTCATTAGCAATTTTTGACAAAAGACTCCTCACTAAACATATGTATACAAAATTACCTCAAACATTTCAATTAAAATTAAAAAACACTCATATTTATTTATCAGAATCTCAAGTCCTTGGAAACAGTTATTTTCAATCAATATCATATATTCTAATCTGTTCCCTAATTCTCTTGATAGATAAAAATATCTACACTCATTCCATACGTTGTCTGTAAGAATCTAACACTTTATAAAAACAAAATTTAAGAGTTCAAATTGTGATATCAGGGCTTTCATCTTGTCCACTTTCCATCATTTCTAGCTGAAGATAGTGACCAAGCTCCTGATTTTCTCTAATGTCTTACTTCCTAGTTAGGAGAATATGGGGAAAATGTGAAATGGTGTGCTAAAACTAAGAAATTTTACTTTAGATTAGCTAATTACCACATAATATGCTACAAGAGTTCCTGTTTCACTAGAAATATCCAATATGTGCTAATATGCAAGTGAGAATAAGAAAATATTAATACAATGACTACTCACTACTACCACCTACAATATGTTGAATGTAGGTAGCTAATTTTCAAACTCTGTCAGAGGAATTATTAATAATAATAATCTTTAATATTTTTCCTTTTAGTGAAAGATGTTTCAGGATCTTAGAGACTCCAACCGCTTAAAAAAATTCCAGGTCTCTGAGTTCATTCTGATGAGACTCACATGCAATGTTCTACTTAAATGTAACAAAAACATTCTGTTTTTGAAACAAACTGTGAGGGTGATGGAAAGAGGATACTGCACACTAATATGGAATGGAAGAGATCCTGTGGCAAGTGAAACAAACCACCACCAACTACACCATAGGCCGATCTTCATCCAAAGAAGATGATGTATATGGTAGGATTGGAAGGGAGTCTCTATTATGAGACTGGAAAACCAAATAATCAGCTCCAACAAGTACTGCTCCCAATAGGACCAAATGAAAGTAGCACTCTGTGAAAAGCATCCAGAATTAGTCAACAGAAAATGCATAATCTTCCATAAGGATGGGCTTCTCTTGTGGCTCAGCTGGTAAAGTCTCCATCTGCAATGCAGGAAACCTGAGTTTGATCCCTGGGTTGGGAAGATCCCCTGAAGAAGGGAAACGCTACCCACTCCAATATTCTGGCCTGGAGAATGCCATGGACTGTATAGTCCATAGGATTGCAAAGCGCTGGACACAACTGAGTGACTTTCACTTTACCTCCATCAGGATAACACAAGACAGCGTGTTTCTCTGATGACCAGGTAAAAGCTTACAGTTTGGCTGGGAAGTTCTGATTCATCTACCATATTCACTAGACACTGCACCTTTAGATGTCTATTTATTTTGGTCTTTACAAAATTCCCTTAATGGAGAAAATTTCAATTCCCTGGACAATTGTAAAAGGCACCTGGAGAAGTTCTTTGTTCAAAAAGTAAAAGGTTTTGTGAAGATGAAATTATGAAGTTTCCTGAAAAATGGCAGAAGATAGTGGAACAAATGGGGCTTCCCTGGTGGCCCAGATGGTAAAGAATCTGCCAGCAATGCGGGAGACCCGAGTTTGATCTCTTGGTTAGGAAGATTCTCTGGAGAAGGGGATGGCAAAACACTATAGTATTCTTGCCTGGAGAATTTCATAGACAGAGGAGCCTGGTGAACTGTAGTCCTTGGGGTTGCAAAGAGCTGGACGTGACCGCTGCGGCTGGTGCTAAGTCGTTTCAGTCGTGTCCGACCCAGTGACTAGCTAATACAATGGAACAAAATGGTGACTATGGTGTTCAATGAAGTTCTTGGTGAAAATGAAAGAAAAAGTGTGCTTTATTTCTAATTAAAAAGTCAAAAGAACGAAACTTTTTGTTCAGCCCAGTGCATACATTTACATAAGTATATATGTAAATATATTTGTACATATGTGGAAGATGGTTGAAATCATTTGAACTACTTATCACATAACATCAATTTAAGATGGTAGAATTTATGTTACAGTATGGCATTATGTAAGCTTTCTGTTAAAAATATATATAGCAAATGTATTTAAAGATAATTATCAGCAGTTACCTCTACATTGTAGAATTTAAAGGGTTTGATATATCTAGTTCCAAAATTATGTTTTCCAATTAATAAAAACACAGGCATTAATTCCAATATCTAATTAATAGATACAAAACTAGTCAATTGTGCTTTATTTTTTAAATTATCATCACCAATATTACTGTCTTTTTTTAAAAAGTAATTTATTATTTTAATTGGAAGATAACTACTTTACAATATTGTGGTGGTTTTTGCCATACATTGACATGAATCAACCATGGGTACAAATGTGTCCCCCCATCCTGAACCTCCCTCCCACCTCATTCTTCACCCCATCCCTCTAAGTTGTCCCAGTGCACTGGTTTTGAGCGCCCTGTTGCATGCATCAAACTTGCACTGGCCATCTATTTTATATATGGCAATATATGCTCAACATTATTACCTTAACACTTGCCCATCAAAATATTCCTAGAATAAGCCCGATCCATTGGTGAAGTTTTATAATGTTATAATGTTCGCCATCATCTTCACTTGAAAAAATAAATGAATAAAAGAACATAGGAACGTGTGTATGATTAAAACCCTCTGAACATCCTTACAAGGAAAGAAGCAGAGCATTTTAAAAAACATTAATATGTCTAATATTTATTAAAATAGGATTGTGTTCATTCTCTCTTCCCCATATATATTGCTCACATGCAAGCGCACAGATTAGATTCATGGAGATAATTTTTTTTTTCATGAAGTATTTTTAAGCTGAAAATGAAAGCTTCCACTCTTCCTTTTCCAAGAGGGGTTAGCTTAATTCCCATACCCAGCACATATATCTCGAATGTTTTGCAATATTCCTTTGGAATATATTTTGCATTTAAAAAATATTCAGTTCAGTTGTACAAATATGAGGACTTTGAATGTATATATATTGTAGATTCATGATTTTTCTTTTGACCAATATCCAAACATCTGGACCAGATTGCATCAAGCCCACTGTTCTGCTATCCAGAAATTAAGATATAAAGGAAATACAAAACAGGGACTCAAGGCAGGATATTTTTTTATTCCATAGGCAGCAAAAATGTGGAGAGTTTTTGGATGTATACTAACTTATGCTTATATTCAAACATATTTGTGTTCCATTACATATACCCAGTTTAAGGCAGAAGTGTTACAAAAGCTACGTTTTCATGGAAAAAGTAGTTATTTTTCCAATTCTCAAATTGCAATACAGTGTAACTTTCCATGTTTACTTTGAATATCTAGCTATTTTTCTAAGCAAATAGTTATCTTTAAATCTGTCGTACTAAATATTAAGAAAGAATCACCCCCATGGGGTGAAGAATGTGGAAATAGCAAGAGAATAACTCTTGACCATGGCCACAGCACTTTTGCCATTCACGTATCCTCCCATTACTCTCACAATAAGAATCTAACTTACATGCTTTATTTCCAGAGACACTTATTTGTGACTGCATTTTATTCATCTTATATAGGAAAAACTGCTTGGAGAGACAAGCCATCATTTTAGGAAAAGAACATGTAATGTAAAATAGGGCTGGTTAGTAAGAAGGCAAACATTTTCTATGGAGTTTAGAAATGGGAATAGGCAACAGGGGGTATAATTATACTTATAAATAAGTGACCACAATCTTGTGTCACCGTAACTACTTCAATACATTTGTCTCCCACAAGATAACATGAGTCCATTTTCCCTACAGAAAAATTTAGGTAAAATACATTGAAATCATTTTAAATTTGTTTTGCAGTCTAATGTAATTATGGTAAATAGTACAAGATTTGGTATAAGCTTTGGAGTTCCCTGGTGGCTCAGACGGTAAAGCGTCTGTCTACAGTGCTGGAGAAGGAAATGGCAATCCACTCCAGTACTATTGCCTGGAAAACCCCACGGACAGAGGAGCCTGGTAGGCTACAGTCCATGGGGTCGCAAAGAGTCGGACACGACTGAATGACTTCTCTTTCGCTTTTCCTTGATCACTTAACAGAGCTTTGCAAATGAATTACTAATGATACCTGAACTTCTCATGTAACAATAAAACCAAGTTTAATAATCAAAACTGAACTATTAAAAGGAAACATGAAAGACATGAATAGGATATTTTATCATATTTAAGAATTGTATCTTTAGGAATAGAATGCAAGTAACATGCCTGGAGAATCTCATGGACAGAGGAGCCTGGCGGGCTATAGTCCAGAGGGTCGCATAGAGTCGGACATGACTGAAGCAACATAATACACACACACACGTGCTTTTCCTAATTTCCCCTCTTCTTTCTTTTGCATGGACACAGAGATAAGAGTTGACTGTTCAATTGTACTGAGAAGAAGAAATTCATACGGATGCTATTTTTTTCAGTAACTTTGAAAATGTTCATACACTAACCAAATATTTATAAATAATGCATTTAAAAATCTATCATATTCTACAATAATCAGTTATAATGTGTGCAAATATATAAATGCGCATACATATGAATTGTTGCAATTTTCTTATGAAAAATTTAAATAAATGTGTAAAATATAATGGCATACAATTATTAGAAACAAATTTACATGCTTCACAAGAAAGAAACTTGATGACAATTTTCATATGTAAGGAAACACATTCTTATATTGTAAACTCATATCATTCTTTGCCAATAATTAAAATTACAAGGCTTTGTTCATCTTGAAATTGTTAGTGTAAGTCCACACCAGAGTTGCTAAACAGGAAACTGAGGACCAGATAAGTTGCAATTGCTTTAAGCGAATTCCCACTATAAAATTTTGTACTATGGACTATTAAAGTGAACCTGTTTCAACCTGCTATATTATTTGGGTTGTGGAAAATTATATGAAACAGGGAAATGAAACAGTTTGGTGCACTGAGGTTTAACTGCTGCATGTAAAACATGTCATTTATTGTTTCATAGGGGAAACAATATATATGGGCTATAAACAGTATATATGGGCTACCCTGGTGGATCAGATGATAAAGGATTTGTCTGCAATGCAAGGGACCTGGGTTTGATCCCTGGGTCAGGATGATCCCCTGGAGAAGGAAATGGCTAACTTTATTGAATAAACATTTGCATATTATCAAGTAAACTATGCTCAATTTGTAGTATCATTTAACTGATTGAGTTTTATTTCCAAATCTAATATATTTGTTTGATTGCTGCCTTAGTTTTTTCCGTACTTTTTTAAAGTCTTCCTTGAAATTGTTATAATATAGCCTCTGTTTCTTTTTTATGTTTTGGGGGTTTTTCTGGCCCTGAAGAACGTGGGATCTCAGCTCCCTATATCCCATGCAATGGAAGCTGAAGTCTCAATGACTGGATCACCAGGGAAATCCCTTTCCTGCTTTTCTGAAATTTCTTTTGTTTTGTCTATTTCGTGATAAAGGTTTTTGGGTTTTATTTTTTTTTAGGAATTTATGTTTTCTGTTGATTTATGAAGAAGATGTGATAGTTCTGTTTCTTCTGGTGGCTCCTTTTATATTTTCAAAAATTATATTTAAAATAGTGTAATGATTCTTCAGTTCAGTTCAGTTCAATGGCTCAGTCATGTCCAGCTTTTTGTGACCCCATGAATAGGAGCACCCCAGGGCTCCCTGTCCATCACCAACTCCCAGACTCACGTCCATTGAGTTGGTGATGCCATCCAGCCATCTCATCCTCTGTCATCCCCTTCTTCTCCTGCCCCCAATCCCTCCCAGCATCAGGCTCTTTCCCAGTGAGTCAACTCTTTGCATGAGATGGCCAAAGTACTGGAGTTTCAGCTTCAGCATCCATCCTTCCAATGAACACCCAGGGCTGGTCTCCTTTAGGATGGACTGGTTAGACCTCTTTGCAGAAAAGGGGACTCTCAAGAGTCTTCTCCAGCACCACAGTTCAAAAGGATCAATTCTTTGGGGCTCAGCTTTTTTCACAGTCCAACTCTCACATCCATACATGACCACAGGAAAAACCATAGCCTTGACTAGATGGACCTTTGTTGGCAAAGTAATGTCTCTGCTTTTGAATATCCTATCTAGGTTGGTCATAACTTTCCTTCCAAGGAGTAAGCGTCTTTTAATTTCATGGCTGCAGTCACCATCTGTAGTGATTTTGGAGCCCCCCAAAATAAGGTCTGACCCTGTTTCCACTGTTTCTGCATCCATTTCCCATGAAGTGATGGGACCAGATGCCATGATGTTTGTTTTCTGAATGTTGGAGCTTTAAGCCAACTTTTTCACTCTCCTCTTTCAGTTTCATCAAGAGGCTTTTTAGTTCCTCCTCACTTTCTCCCATAAGGCTGGTGTCATCTGCATATCTGAGGTTCTTGATATTTCTCCCGGCAAACTTGATTCCAGCTTGTGCTTCTTCCAGCCCAGCATTTCTCATGATGTACTCTGCATATACGTTAAATAAACAGGGTGACAATATATAGCCTGACATACTCCTTTTCCTATTTGGAGCCAGTCTGTTGTTTCATGTCCAGTTCTAACTGTTGCTTCTTGACCTTAACAAGTTATGGCAGCTTTGTGGATACATTGGAGCCCTTGTATATTGATGGTGGGAATATCAAGTCACATCATAAATGAGGAAAATAGCTTGACAACTAATCAAAAAGTTGAGCACAATTCCAAACTTATTCAGAAATTCAATTCTTAGATGTATATCTAAAATATTCAAAACAGAAGTTAAAGCAAAAATATGTACAGTAATGTTCATAGCAATATTATCTGCCAAAACAATAGGAAGAATCCAAATATCCATCACCTGCTGAACTTATGAGCATAACCGTAGGAGATCATTATCATTCCTTACAAGGACAAAGTATGGGTACATATTGTTGCATTGATGAAAGAATTCTGCTAAGTGAAAAAAAAAAATATGGAAAATGCTACAAGTTGTATAACTTCATTATATCAGTGTCCAGAATAAGTATATCTATTGAATCAGAAAGTAAATTGATTGTTTCCAGGGGCTAGGGGCACTGTTTAATTTGGAGTGACTGAGGAATAGTTATGGATTTCTTTTTGAGGAATTGCAACTGTTCTGGGATTACACAGTGCTTACGTTTGCACAGCGCTGTCAATATAGTGCTGTGCATTTTTAAATCATATGCTTTTCTGGAGCAGCTGTGAAGAGATAACCCCACGTCCAAGGTAAGAGAAACCCAAATAAGATGGTAGATGTTGCAAGAGGGCATCAGAGGGCAGACACACTGAAGCCATACTCACAGAAAACTAGTCAATCTAATCACACTAGGACCACAGCCTTGTCTAACTCAATGAAACCAAGCCATGACTGCGGGGCAACCCAAGACAGACGGGTCATGGTGGAGACATCTGACAGAACGTGGTTCACTGGAGAAGGGAATGGCAAGCCACTTCAGTATTCTTGCCTTGAGAACCCCATGAACAGTATGAAAAGGCAATATGATAGGACACCAAAAGAGGAACTCCCCAGGTCATTAGGTGTCCAATATGCTACTGGAGATCAGAGGAGAAATAACTACAGAAAGAAGGAAGGGATGGAGCCAAAGCAAAAACAATACCCAGTTGTGGATGTGACTGGTGATAGAAGCAAGATCCGATGCTGTAAAGAGCAGTACTGCATAGGAACCTGGAATGTCAGTTCCATGAATTAAGGCAAATTGGAAGTGGTCAAACAAGAGATGGCAAGGGTGAACGTCAACATTCTAGGAATCAGCAAACTAAAATGGATTGGAATGGGTGAACTTTACTCAGATGACCATTATATCTACTACTGCGGGCAGGAATCCCTCGGAAGAAATGGAGTAGCCATCATGGTCAACAAAAGAGTCCGAAATGCAGTACTTGGATGCAATCTCAAAAACGACAGAATGATCTCTGTTCGTCTCCAAGGAAAACCATTCAATATCACAGTTATCCAAGTCTATGCCCCAACCAGTAATGCTGAAGAAGCTGAAGT
>SJYT01080317.1:444342-468559 GCA_006410635.1 Cephalophus harveyi | reverse complement strand
TTTTTTTTTTTTTTTTACTGATGTCCTGAACACCCAGACCCAATTGCTTTCAGCTACTTTTGCTATCCAGGAACTAAGGTATTAAAGGACATATGAACGTGGGATTAAGAGTAAGATATTTGCTGTTGTTGGTTGTGCTAGGATAAAGCAGAGAGAGACTTTGAGTGTACATGAATTCATTATTGTATCCTCAGAAACCCTGGCTTGATTCCACCCCACATTTAAAGGCAGAAGTGCTGTAAAAGACTAAATTTTCTGAAAATGTTTTTGCCCATTTCTCAGACTGCAATTCAGTGTGACTTCCAATAATGATTATGTAGTGATTTTTCTAAAAGCAAATAGGATCCTTTGGTTCTTTCATGGTGGATGTCAGGTATGAATCAACCCCTATAATTAGAAAAAGTGGAGGAAATACAAGAAAATAGTTATTCATGATCACAGTGGTTGCTTTTCACCTACCTTCCCATTGTTCTCAGGATGGGAGAATCTAATATACTTGCTTCATTTCTAGAGGTATTTACTTGTGACTGCATTTCATCCATTTTAGATAAGAAAATCTACTTGGAGAAACAAAGCATCATATTAGGGAAAGAAATGAGGTGGAAAATTGAGAACTGACTAGTGAGCAAGAAGCATTTTTTATAGTTTATAAATGGGAATAGGCAACATGTAGAATAATAACTGTACTTTTAAATAAGTGACCATGTTCTTGTGTTAATATAAGCCTCCCACAAAATAATATGAGCCCAGTTTCCACAAAACTTAAACTCCAATGTATTGAAATCATTTAAAATTCATTTTGGAAAAAGTTTAATGTAATTATGGTCAATACGGAGAAGGCAATGGCACCCCACTCCAGTACTCTTGCCTGGAAAATCCCATGGACGGAGGAGCCTGGTGGGCTGCAGTCCATGGGGTCGCTGAGTCGGACACGACTGGGCTACTTCACTTTCACTTTTCACTTTCATGCATTGGAGAAGGAAATGGCAACCCACTCCAGTGTTCTTGCCTGGAGAATCCCAGGGACGGGGGAGCCTGGTGGGCTGCCGTCTATGGGGTCACACAGAGTCGGACACGACTGAAGTGACTTAGCAGCAGCAGCATGGTCAATACTACAATATTTGGTATAAGCTTGGATCATTAACTGAGAATTTTGTAAATGAATTGCAAATGGAGCCTAAAGTTCTCATGTAACAATAAAATCAGTTTTAATAATAAGCAGTAGAACTATCAAAAGGAAAGATGAAGGACATAAATAGGATTTTTATCTCATATTTAAGAGCTGAATTCTTAAGAATAGAGCACAAGTAAATTAAGAGATAGGGCTTCCCTGATTCCTCAGCAGTAAAGAATCTGCCTACCAATGCAAGAGATGTGGATTCGATCCCCTGGTTGGGATCAAAATTTGTCATTTGGAAATATTGGCTCACTGTACTATGCAGATCTTCCAAATGTCGACATACTTAATTTTTACAGCGTTAATCTCACATCATATGGACTCTAGAAAATCCTTTTGTACATTAATAAGAGAATGAAACTGAAAAAAAGTCCAAAAATGCCTTAATATTTCTATGAAAATTGTTGTGACTTCACACATTTTTTCCCAAATGGTCTTGAGGTTCTCAGGGCTCCATGGACAACACCTCAATGCATGTTGCATTAGAAACTCCTGAGGTAGAAGGGGAGAAGCAAGGTAGATGATTGATTATCATTGAAATAGAAAAATAAATTATTGAATTGGGAATTACAGTAGAAAGGTTATATACAAGATGTTTTTACAAAATTGGTAGTTGTGAGCATTACTTATGTAGTTTCCATTGCATTATAGATAAGTCATTTTATTTAATAGAGAAAAAGCCTCAATATTAGTAAAGGAAAAATAAATGCATGTTCTGAAACAACATAGCTGTTTTGAGATGTATATTGCATGTATTTATTTCTTCAGTAAATTGGTCTGCATGCTTTTTACAATATGATGTTTACTAAGAGCCATTTTTTCGGAGAAGGCAATGGCACCCCACTCCAGTACTCTTGCCTGGAAAATCCCATGGACAGAGGAGCCTGGTGGGCTGCAGTCCATGGGGTCGCTGAGTCGGACACGACTGAGCGACTTCACTTTCACTTCTCACTTTCATGCATTGGAGAAGGAAATGGCAACCCACTCCAGTGTTCTTGCCTGGAGAATCCCAGGGACGGGGGAGCCTGGTGGGCTACTGTCTATGGGGTCGCACAGAGTCGGACACGACTGAAGCGACTTAGCAGCAGCAGCAGAAGAGCCATTTTTTAAAAAATCAGTGACTGCCATTTTGCCTGTATATTATCAGTGTAATTCATAAACTGAATTTTAACTTCAATGACTGCCTAGCCTGGAAAATGTCCTGAAAAGCCATTTAATTTCTTATCCATAAGGACGATTACATAGAGAAGGAAATGGCAACCCAATCCAGTATGCTTGCCTGGGAAATCCCATGGACAGAAGAGTCTGGCAGGCTACAGTCCATGGGGTTGCAAGAGAGTTGGACATGATTTAACAATTGAACAACAAAGGAAGATATAATCACAGACAAGACACTTAACTCTCAAAAGGTTAAGAAAATATCCTACATGAATACATTAAGAGGAAAGTTGAATGAACCAATATCAATGACTTGGTTCAAACTAATGATAGAGGAAAAAAAATATGGGGAGTCACTGGAATATAAATCCAGAATTATCTGTAACTTTTCCCACTGTAGTTGCAAAAAACATAGATCATAGAAAAGACACAATATCACACATGAGTTTCTTCTTTGTTGTTTTTCATTCATCTTTATTCTATCTCATTTCAATTGTCCTGAGTACTTGCACTTTTCTCACCCTGCAAGAGCTTTATGACATTGTCTCGAATCTGTTTTGTCTTTACCCCATAAACAATGGGGTTGAGAGTTGGGGGAAGAAGAAGATAAAGATTAGCCACAATAATGTGAAGAGAAGAGGGAATAGTGTGTCCTCCAAAACGGTGAGTAAAGAAAGTGAAAAATGCTGGAACATAAGTGACAATAATGGCAGATATATGGGCAGTGCAGGTGCTGAAGGCTTTCTGCCGAGCATCTGCTGAGGAGAGACTGACCACCGCCCGAAGGATCATAGTGTACGATACAGATATACAGCAGATATCAAACACTCCAATCAGGAGGGCAACCACCAGACCATAGATGACATTGACCTTGATATTGGCGCAGGATAACTTCACCACTGACATGTGGTCACAATATGTATGGGAGATAATATTGCTTTGGCAGAAGGGCAAACGCTTAACCAAGAATGGAAAAGGAATCATCAGCAATGCACCCCTCAGGAAGGTAACAAGTCCAGCTTTTGCAATGATAGGCTTAGTGAGTATGGTAGCGTAGCGCAATGGGTAGCAAATGGCCACATAGCGGTCCAGAGCCATGAGCATGAGCACTCCAGACTCCACACCTGTGAACCCATGGACAAAGAACATCTGGACTAAACAAGTATTGAAGTTAATTTCCTTGAGATTGAACCAGAAGATGCAGAGGGCATTGGGTAGAGTAGTGGAACAGGTAAAGAGATCAACAAGGGAGAGCATTGCCAGAAAAAAATACATTGGATGATGTAAGGACTCCTCATGATGAATGAGATACACAAGGCCAAGGTTTCCCACAAAGGAGATGATATACATTGTGCAGAATGGGAGGGAGATCCATACATGTACTCTTTCCAGACCAGGAATTCCATTAAGAATAAAATATTTGGGGGGCACACATGAATTATTGCAAACCAGCATAACTAATTCAGTATAGAGACTCTATTTTTTCCATCCATAAGTTTGTACCCTAGAAGAAGAAACAAAAAAATATAAAAATTTAGTTTAGATCATCCTTGAGAATGTAGACTTCAGTTTGGCATAAAATTATGTTTATAACAGTACCAACAATTTTGAATAATAGTGACTATGAAAATGCACAGTTTATTGAATAAATAAATATTAAAGAATATTTTTAAAGTTTTGTAAACAATATAAATGTAATTTTAGATCCACAATTGCAAATTGTAGTTTTTGTTTTGTCAGCAAATAAAAGAAGATACTGAGGTAGAGAAAGATTGAATAATGTTGCTGCTGCTGCTGCTAAGTTGCTTCAGTCATGTCCAACTCTGTGCGGCTCCATAGACAGCAGCCCACCAGGCTCCCCAATCCCTGGGATTCTCCAGGCAAGAACACCGGAGTGGGTTGTTAGTTCCTTCTCCAATGCATGAAAGTGAAAAGTGGAAGTGAAGTCGATCAGTCATGTCTGACTGTCACCGACCCCATGGACTGCAGCCTACCAGGCTCTTCCATCCATGGGATTGTCCAAGCAAGAGTACTTGAGTGTGTTGCCATTGCCTTCTCCAGAATAATGTTGAATATCAAGCACAACTAGATTCATAACCTCAGGTGTAACTAACATAAAGATAATTTTCAGACAAGTAATGTATAAGCAATATATGTCACAATTCATGAGTATCCCTTCTAAATGCATTCTATATATTTCCATCTTAAATTTCCACAGACAGTTTAAGTTCATGTCCAAGACTAAATCATTTCATCCTCTATCACATGGTAAAATAAGCTCCATTACTGAGTTCTTATTTTTAGATAATGATGTCTAACACATGATCTACCAACATCTTTGTGACCTCTTCAGATGTGCCTCTAGCTTATCTTGGATATATATATTTCCTTATAACTCAAAGTATCTTAGTTCCTACTTTGTCCAGGTCATCTCAGCACATATATTATCTGTATTCTATCCTTAGACAGGTGAAAAGCTGTATTTTTAATCCAGAAATAATTTTAGTATCAGTCCTTCCTTCCTATTACCACTCTTAGCTGTCTTTTAAAGACCACCAGCTATATCCACTCATTTATTTGTGTAACCTTTTGTATTTTTCAAAGCAGATACATTCTATAGATACTTTTGAAGACATTTTAATCCTACTTGGTCATCTTCAAAGTCTCCTTATCAATTTGAATATAGAGCTCAAATTTCTTGGTATATGATTAAATAAAGTAAACTTTAGTTTTTATCTTCTCTTTCCCATGTTATTTCTTTCCATTCCTTAAGCACCCAAGAGTATCCTCTTTTGGATGATGTATTATATGATCACAGTATCCCATAACTTAGAATTTCATGCTTAAAATTTGGTGATCACTTGCAAATTTCAACTACAGCATATACCTCTAGCCTATGTTGACTTTGTTCAATTTACTTCCCTTACTTGAAAACCTATCCACCATATAGCTTTCCTGATATATCTTCCTTGAATCCTGAGACAGAATGTCACTGCCTTCAAAAAGGACCAGCCATCCCAGAGTCCAGGGTAAGTTACTGTCATTAAATTTCCTGACCCAAGGACAGGGTCAGGATGTTTAATTTGCTTGCCTCATGAGAAGTGCTGGTCTGGATGAAGCATAAACTGGAAATAAGATTGCTGGAATAAATACCAATAACCTTAGATATGCAGATATCCTTATGACACAAAGTGAAGAAGAACTAAAGGGCCTGATGATGAAAGTGAAAGAGGAGAGTGAAAAGTTGGCTTAAAGCTCAATATTCAGAAAACTAAGATCATGACACCTGATCCCATCACTTCATGGCAAATAGATGGGGAAACAGTGGCAACAGTGGCTGACTATATTTTGGGGGGCTCCAAAATCACTGCAAATGGTGATTGCAGCCATGAAATTAAAAGACTCTTGCTCCTTGGAAGGAAAGTTATGACCAGCCTAGACAGCATATTAAAAAGCAGAGACATTACTTTGCCGACTAAGGTCTGTCTAATCAAGGTTATGGTTTTTCCAGTAGTCATGTATGGATGTGAGAGTTGGACTATGAAGAAAGCTGAGTGCCGAAGAATTGATGCTTTTGAACTGTGGTGTTGGAGAAGACTCATGAGAGTCCCTTGGACTGAAGGAGATCCAACCAGTCCATCCTAAAGGAGATCAGTCCTGAGCGTTCATTGAAAAGACTGATGCTGAAGCTGAAACTCCAATACTTTGCCCACCTGATGCAAAGAACTGACTCATTTGAAAAGACCCTGATGCTGGGAAAGATTGAAGGCAGGAGAAGGGGACAACAGACGATGAGATGATTGGATGGCATCACTGACTCAATGGGCATGAGTCTGGGTGAACTCCTCAAGTTGGTAATGGACAGGGAGACCTGGCATGCTGCAGTCCATGGGGTCGCAAAGAGTCAGACATGACTGAGCAACTGAACTGAACTGAAAGATAATAGTGATTAATTCAAAGTGAAATCTAGGTTTTTCTATCTCAGACTTCATGTCTGTTTCACTAAAATAAATCCTTTACAAAAGCTAGCAAGCTGTGGATCAGTGATTCATTTTCTCTTTTATTTGTTTTTGTGTTTATTGGCTTGTTTTCTCTAGAGGAATATGAGCCTCCGTGTTTCAAACTAGGAATCTCTACATCTCCTGCTTCTTAAAATTTCTCCTTGCCCAGTTTCCCAGTCATCTTCTATGCAAACAACAAGAGGACTGTGTTGTGGGATGATTGTGTGATGATCCATACTTTCTCTTTCAAAGGTGAAGGTAAATTGGTTACGAATACTATTCAGACTTACCCGGAATCTCTCCCACTTCCTTATTTTTGCCTGTGATTCTAGAGAAGTATTAAGGAGACAGAATAGAGAAAAGTATTGGAAGTACAATGACTAAATCACAGGAAGAGAGATCCACCTCAAAGTGTATTTTTGATCTTGCACTGAGTTTTTTTTTTTTTTTTTCAGTGAAAGAGGCAATGCAGCACACAGTATTACAAAAAGCATTCCACATCGTGTTGTGCTATACAATACCACCTCACTTTCCCTTCTTGATGATAATACATGCCATTACCTGATCCAGAAGTCTAAGCCTGCAGGATCTAATGGAAAGTACAGGGACTAATGTTATTGCTGCTTCTCCTGCTGCCTCATCCTGCACTAGGCAGCCATTTGTTGAAAATAGTATGCAGCACCCATTGCTGCCTCTGGCTGTTTATAATGGAAAACAGGCATATTTAGATTATTGTTTGGCCTCAGCGCCCATCCCCTCAAAATCAGAATGAATCAGGTACTGCTTAGGACCTAAGAAGGCATGCTTTTCAGTTTTTAAAAAAACTTTATGCTGTTTCTCTAGAGATGGCCCAGGACAGCGATTTTTAGAAATTTAGATTCTGAGACACAGACTAAAATTCTGTCAGGCATATGAAGAATCCTTTCCATGATCCTTTTGCAGAGGAATGTCAAGAAAAAGCTGAATCCAGAAAAGAAAGTTCTAAGTTCTCTGAAATAGTTTCAGTTTTTGTTATTGGTATTCTAAATGTTTTTCTTGAAGTATCAAATTTACTTTTTTAGTGATACACAATACTATCATTGACACTGAATATTTCAAGTGTATGGAATTTAAATTAAACACTTCCATTTGTTAAATTTTTTAGAAATTTCATTAAGCATCCACCAAGTGCTAGACAATGCACCCTTCAGCATTTAGAATAAGGGTCTTCTGTGCCTTCTCTGTCTATTTGAGGTTTACCTTGTGCATAAACAGCCAATTTGGATACCAACTCAAGTATTCATCTATGTCTACAGAAACAAGAAGCAGCAGTACTATTTACCTATTTAAATATATTTACTTATTATTTAAATTCATCTTTGAATTTAATTAGATTCCTTAGGACTGGAAAAGGTCAGTTTTCATTCCAATCCCAAAGAAAGGTAATGCCAAAGAATGTCCAAACTACCGCACAATTGCACTCATCTCACACACTAGTAAAGTAATGCTCAAAATTCTCCAAGCCAGGCTTCAGCAATACATGAACCGTGAACTTCCAGATGTTCAAACTGGTTTTAGAAAAGGCTGAGGAACCAGAGATCAAATTGCCAACATCTGCTGCATCATCGAAAAAGCAAGAGAGTTCCAGAAAAAACGTCTATTTCTGCTTTATTGACTATGCCAAAGCCTTTGACTGTGTGGATCACAATAAACTGTGGACAATTCTGAAAGAGATGGGAATACTAGACCACCTGGCTGGCCTAGAAACCTGTATGCAGGTCAGGAAGCAACAGTTAGAACTGGACATGGAACAACAAACTGGTTCCAAATAGGAAAAGGAGTACATCAAGGCTGTATATTGTCACCCTGCTTATTTAACTTCTATGCAGGGTACATCATGAGAAATGCTGGGCTGGAAGAAGCACAAGCTGGAATCAAGATTGCCGGGAGAAATATCAATAACCTCAGATATGCAGATGACACCGCCCTTATGGCAGAAAGTGAAGAGGAACTCAAAAGTCTCTTGATGAAAGTGAAAGAGGAGAGTGAAAAAGTTGGCTTAAAAACTGAACTGAAGTGAATGCAATGATAACCACTCTATCTAGCCAAGATCCAATACGTTTAAAATTTGCCAAAAGATACAGAATTTTGTGCTCTCTATACTAAATGCTGATGAAATACAACCCCTTTCTTTATTCAAAACAGATTCTTTACTTGAAAGTCACCATGTACACCTGTGGCAGATTCATGTTAATGTATGGCAAAACCAATACAGTATTGTAAAGTAAAATAAAGTAAAAAAGAAAGAAAGAAAGTCACTGTTCTTTCTCTCTGCTACTCTCACATTTTACCCCCTTTTTCAAGATGATGATAACCTGCAGACCTGTACCAGAAATTCTTTTAAGTTTATCATATACCTTTAGTGACCTGTGTGCTGTTTTAATACATGGGCTAAATATACTCCCTATTTTACCCATGAATGAAGATAGCACCTGGATTTTTAAAAATAAGCAAATTGAAATCAGATTGGATGACTGCAAGTTGTATGACTGTATTGAAGAAAGGAAAGGTGATGGGGAAGCTTGAGCTAGTGACTTCAAGGGAAAGGTATGTACCTATTTATCTTTCCTGCTATAAGTCATCTTAGAGTTATTAGTGTCTAATTCTCTGTCTCTGCCATTATGCCATAGTTTATAAATGTGAATAAAAAAAAGAATTATCTCTACTCTAAAGGTTTTGAGAGAGTCTAGGAATGATGCTAAAGCTGAAACTCCAGTACTTTGGCCACCTCATGTGAAGAGTTGACTCATTGGAAAAGACTCTGATGCTGGGAGGGATTGGGGGCAGGAGGAGAAGAGGATGACCGAGGATGAGATGGCTGGATGGCATCAGGGACTCGATGGATGTGAGTCTGAGTGAACTCCGGGAGATGGTGATGAACAGGGAGGCCTGGCGTGCTGCGATTCATGGGGTCGCAAAGAGTCGGACACGACTGAGCGACTGAACTGAACTGAACTGAACTGAACTGAGTCTTTCTCCTACCCACAAAAGAGCACACATTCCTTGTTAGTACTATTTCTCCTTTGAAGGTGAATTATGTTCTTCCTAAATTTTCCCTGACCAAGAAATAACCAAATAACCTACTCTGTAGGGCAAAGCCCTCTATGTCTGTGATGACACAGTCAAATGAAACAAGACAATGTTTTGTCATAAGCCTAGAATCTGAAAGGCATTACCTTACCCACACGGTAGATCCAGACTGAAAGGAATGTGAAGGTCTTCATGCCAAGGAGAGGGCTCAGGAGTGTACATGATGGTAGCACCCTGGTTTCACCTTATAGACCACAGATCTGAAGTGCTTAGTCTAGCAGACTTCCCACGGGAACCAGGTTTAATCTCACACCCTTAGGACTCCCAAGTCTCAATGTGAAACAGGGCTTAAATCCCCAAAGACCATAGAACCCTAAGGAAGGGCATGATACAAAGTCTCAGATATTTGGAAATAATAAACCCCAACGAGCTGGTTCCAGAATGAGAGAAGTCCAGAAAGTAATTCCTATGGTACAAATATCCAGCGTTTAGGATTACAAATTGGAAATTCTTACCTAAGGCAATTAAAAATAAATCAAAATATATATGTGTGTGATTTTATAATGTGCTTAGTTGTTTTTATTCTGAATTCTAAAACATTATACTCAATTTAAAAAAAGAAAAATGTAGCAATAAAAACATTTTTAAATAGTACATACTATCAACAGTAAGAAAATGCATGCTATTAGGATTTTGTGTCTCTTTACCTTCATGTATATGTAATTTTAAAAATATATCAGGATCACAGGTATTTTTTATTGATTACTTCAATTTATATATACTCACAACAGAATGCTTTTCTGCCATGAGAAAGAAAGAAATCTTGTCACTTATGACAAGATGGATGAATCTTGAAGGCATTATGCTAGATGAGATTAGTTAGATACAGAAAGATAATTACTGCTTGGTATCACTTACATGTGACATAGGAAAAAGCCAGATTCATGAAAACTGATAGTAGAATGGTGGTTACCAGAGTTTGGGGTATTGGGGATTTGGGTTAATGTTGCTTAAGAGTATGAACTGTGGAACAAATAGGCAAATAAATTCTGGAGTTTTAGTAATACATTTCATATATTTTCAACTTATACAATGCCTTATGCCACTTATAGCTCAGAAAAACAATTTTTTAAAGGATAAGTAAATTCTCAGTGACTTACACACTAATTTAAATAAGTTAACTCAAGTCAATTTCTTTAATTATTTATATGAGATTACCCCAGTCAGTTCAGTTCAGTCTTTCAGTCATGTCCAACTCTTTGCGACCCCATGGACTGCATCATGCCAGGCTTCCCTGTCCATCACCAGCTCCCCAAGCTTGCTCAAATTCATGTCTATCAAATCGGTAGTGCCATCCAACTGTCTTAACCTCTATTGTCCCCTTCTCCTCCTTCTTCTATCCCAGTCAAGAAAATGGACATGAAGATGTGGTTATGAGTTAAAATAAAGGGTGGTCAAGATAAAAGTTTTGACTTTTGTTTCTTATGATTATCTTGATTATGTTGTTTGATATAATTTGTATAAAAGTACATATATTTGCACTAAATTTAGCATACTCTGGTGGCTCAGAGGTTAAAGCGTCTGCCAGCAATGCGGGAGACCTGGGTTCGATCCCTAGATCAGGAAGATCCCCTGGAGAAAGAAATGGCAATCCACTCCAGTATTCTTGCCTGGAGAATCCCATGGATGGAAGAGCCTGGTTGGCTACAGTCCACAGGTTCGCAAAGAGTCAGACATGACTGAGCGACTTCACTTCTTCTTCTTCTTCTTCTTCTAAGAGAAAAAAAAAAGTAAGCCATAGACAGCATAGGAGGCAAGGAAGAAAATGTTTCACAGTTTAGGGAGATGGGTGAATACAATCAAGACATATTGTTTTAAATAAGTATTTTATTAAAACATAATAAGTGAGCAAAAAAGAGCATACACCATAAGTGTACAGCTTCATGAAAATTCACCAAGTCCTTGTAATTACCATTTAGGTCAAGAGCTAAAGCCTTGACAGCACCTCAGAATCACCCTTTCATATCTTACCCAATCATTACCTATACCCTTGTTCTCTAAGTCAAATATCATCTTGATTTCTAACACCAAAAATGAGTTTTGCCTGCTGGTGAACTTTATATAGACAAAATCATAAATATGTATGAGTTTGTTTCTTTTAGTTGACATTTCGTTTGAACAGACCACAACTATTTATTTATTCAGCTGGATGTTAACGGACATAGCTTCTAGGTATTGAAAACGTACCTTACACTTTTTACAAGTCTTCTGGTGAACATATGTATGCATTGCTGAATACACAGTTGACAAACATGGTAAAGAAAACATCAGATAAGGACTTGGGAAATAAGAATAAACTCCAAATGGTGTTGGAAGGAGAATGATGAGGTAAATAAAAGCATAGTCATTGATGAATACACCTTACATTTGCCAGGGACTTAAATTTTTCAAATGTTTAGTTCCAATTCTTATGATCCAACACTGTAACTCAAAGTTTTGTAGATTGTCATTCAGGAGCAAAATGTCAGTCTATGAAATTAGATAAATTGAACTTTGAAGTCTCCTGTGAATAAAAGAGGCTTTAGAGAACATAAAATTTTAGAAGAAAGGATCTTTGCTCACATGCACATAGTGGTACCCTTTTAAGAGAAGTTAAAGATAAAAATCACAACAAATATTTCCCATAACCAGATATTTTCTTTCATTTGGAGGACTCCCCATTGACTAAAAAATGTCATCCCCATTGACCTCGGTTTGACTAAGAGAACTCAGAAGACTCTAATTAAATGTTATGAGAAGGATTGTCCTTTCCTTTAAGCAAGAATCTAATGATACATGTTCGTATCTGCTTGGTTTTTATCCCATACACAATAGGATTCATTGTAGGAGGCATGAGTAGATAGAGATTAGCCATAATAATATGTATGTGTGAAGGAATGGAGCGTCCCCCAAAACGATGTGTAAAGAAGGTGAAGAAGGCTGGGACATAGGTAATGACGATGGCAAAGATGTGGGCAGTGCAGGTGCTGAAGGCCTTCTGCCGAGCCTCTGCTGAGGACAGGCTGACCACTGCCCGGAGGATCATGGTGTAGGAGACTGTGATGCACAGGATGTCAAAGCCCCCAATCAGGAGGGCAACCATCAAACCATAGATGGCATTAACCTTAACATTGCCACAGGATATCTTGGCCACAGACATGTGGTCACAGTAGGTATGTAGTATGACATTGCCCCTGCAGTATGGCAGGCGTTTGGTGAGGAAAGTGAAAGGGATAACAAGCATTACACCTCTAAGAAAAGTAAGGAGCCCAGCCTTGGCAATGACTGAATTAGTGAGAATAGTAGCATAGCGCAAAGGGTAGCAGATGGCCACGTAGCGGTCCAGGGCCATGAGCATGAGCACCCCAGACTCCATCCCTGTGAAGGTGTGCACAAAGAACATCTGGGCCAGGCAGGCCTTAAAATCAATCTCCTTGAGATTGAACCACAATATGCAGAGAGTGTTGGGAAGAGTGCTGGTGCACATGAGAACATCTGTGAAGGAAAGAAGGGCTAGGAAGATGTACATGGGTCTGTGTAAGGCTTCTTCAGAGTAGATGAGATACATAAGGCCAAAGTTCCCTATGATTGCAATGCTATACATGGTACACAGAGGAAAAGAGACCCACAGATGCACTTCTTCCAATCCAGGGATGCCATTTAGGATGAATGAGACTGGAGTGAGGCTAGTGCCATTCAGAAATAACATACTAGCTGTTGGAAGTTCATGGTACACCGGTTATAGAATTGCTCTGTAGACAGAAAAAGTAAGATCAGAGATGAGCTGACAAGTAAAATTTCCTTTATCATAGCTGATGATTTGTCTTTTTTTGTAGATTAATCACATGTACATTCTCTTATGTTGAATATGCGATGTTACACTCTCATTATGTGACATTACACTCTGATCCTTCCCCAGTGGTCAATGCAAAGAAATAGAGGAAAACAATAGAATGGAAAAGACTAGAGATCTCTTCAAGAAAATAAGAGACATCAAGGGAACATTTTTTTCAAATACAGGCACAATAAAGGACAGAAATGGTATGGACCTAACAGAAGCAGAAAATATTAAGAAGAGGTGGCAAGAATACACAGAAGAACTGTACAAAAAAGATCTTCATGACCCAGATAATCATAATGGTGTGATCATTCACCTAGAGTCAGACATCCTGGAATTTGAAGCCAAGTGAGCCTTCAGAAGCATAACTATGAACAAAGCTAGTGGAGGTGATGTAATTCCAGTTGAGCTATTTCAAATCCTGTAAGATGATGCTGTGAAAGTGTCAGCAAATTTGGAATACTCAGCAGGGACCACAGGACTGGAAAAGGTCAGTTTTCATTCTAATCTCAAAGAAAAACAATGCCAAAGAATGCTCAGACTACCACTGAATTGCACTCATCTCACACATTAGTAAAGTAATGCTCAAAATTCTCCAAGCCAGGCTTCAACAGTACATGAATCATTAACTTCCAGATGTTCAAGCTGGATTTAGAAAAGGCAGAGGCACCAAAGATCAAATTACCAACATCTGTTGGATCATCGAAAAAACAAAGAGAGTTCCGGAAAAACCTCTGCTTTATTGACGACGCCAGAGCCTTTGACTGTGTGGATCACAGCAAACTGTGGAAAAACTTCAAGAGAGGGGAATACCAGACCACTGACCTGCCTCCTGAGAAATCTGTATGCAGGTTAAGAAGCAACAGTTAGAACTGGGCATGGAATAACAGACTGGTTCCAAATCAGGAAAGAAGTACATCAAGGCTGCATACTGTCACCCTGCTTATTTAACTTATATGCAGTGTACATCATGCAAAATTCCAGGCTCGATGAAGTACACACTAGAATCAAGATTTTTGGGAGAAATATCAATAACCTCAGATATGCAGATGACACCACCCTTATGGCAGAAGATGAAGAAGAACTAAAGGGTCTCTAGGAGAAAGTGAAAGAGGAGAGTGAAAAAGTTGGCTTAAAACTCAACATCCAGAAAACTAAGATCATGGGATCCTGACTGATGCTGAAGCTGAAACTCCAATACTTCACCACATGATGCAAAGGACTGACTCACTGGAAAAGACCCATGCTGGGAAAGATTGTAGGTGGGAGGAGAAGAGGATGACAGAGGATGAAATGGTTGGATGGCATCACTGATTCGATGGACATGAGTTTGAGTAAGCTCTGGGACTTGGTAATGGACAGGGAGGCCTGGCATGATGCAGTCCATGGGGTTGGAAAGAATTGGACACAACTTAGCAACTGAACTGAACTGAACTGAACACTCTCATTGGATCATGCCTGAAGCATTAGACATTGACCAGATGAACTGATTGAATTTAGTTGATGTGCTGGATCTGAATGTGTCTTTTTAAAAAGATCATATAGTTCATTCTCTAGGCTGAAGTTGACCTCTAACTAAACAATAGGATGATCAAGGATTGATTAAATATTTTGTGTTCCAGTTGGTCACCATCTTAATCAAAGATGCCTATTCCATTCTGAAATCTTATCATTCTTCAATGGCTCTTGTGGGCTTCATTTTCAGAGTTAACCAGTCTAATCTATGGGGGCATACTGACAATGCTATTAACCTAGTTTTAGCTCAAATCCCCTGCTTTGGGTTCTCAGGAAATCTAAATGCAGAAAATTATAAATCATCCCCTGTGCCAAAAGCTTTCTTTAAGCAAAATTATAGAATGATCTTAAAGGTGAAAAATAATAATAATACTTTTTCTAACCATCAAAGGGCCACCCATTCATTTCTTGAGTCAATACCAAAAGAAATAGTAAATAATCATTGTAAGCAAAATAACTTATGGGAAATTAATATTATTTTTCTAGGATTATAATCTCTTCTAATGGACTGCATAGCCTAATCCAATAAGATTTGAGGATCCATCACTGTAAATTAACACAATTGACATTTCCTTTAAAACATAGTTGGAGAAAGGAATAGCTATCCACTCCAGTACTCTTGCCTGGAGAATCCCCATGGACAGAGGAGCCTGGTGGGCTGCAGTCCACAGGGTTGAGAAGAGCCAGACATGACTGAGTGACTTTCACTTTCACTTTACAACATTGCACTGTATTTGCTATCCTGATCACCACTTCAGAGATCTATAGAATCAATATCTCTCAATCTGTGCTATCTCCAAAACTAAATTTTCATAATATAAAGGAGATTCACAATACATTTTTCAAATCTGTAGGGAAAAAAAGCAGTGGGAAAAATAAGAACTGACAAAATGGTTCTGAGTAGTAAGAAGGAAAATATTTGTTGTGATAGTGTATTGTGAAGAAATAAGAACACATTCATGATCATAGAATGTATGCAAATTGGATGTACAAGTCTGAAGAAGCAGGTGGGAGTGTGCTGACTTAGGGGGAAAAAATGTACAAGTAGTTTGATAAGGGAGGAAGTCCAAAAGAGAGGATTATTGGAGAAAAAATAATAATTTCTTTGAATAACAATTATCAATATTCAGACTTAAAGTATTTCCTGTGTTCCTGCCACTTCAGCGACATCTCTGTTGAAAATTTAAGGTTGGGAAAAATTGGTTCTCCTTTCCTCATATGTGTCTTTTACAAAAAATTCATATCCTTAGTTTTTAAAAAATAAAGTCTGGGTAGATGAAATCTAGGGCCCCTTCAAATTGAAAGACAATTCAAATATCGTAAGTGTGATGTGAAATCGAGGCAATTCTCTAAAATGAAAAATAGATGAGAAACAGAGAACATATGAAATAAGGCCATCATTTCTCTTTTCCTTTTTCCCACAACTGTATAAATTATTTTTTTCACAGAAATGCTGTTTTTAGTTTTCACAGCCAGTGAGCTGTATCACTTCTCTAGAATACTCCTCACAAGGATTATTCAATATGAACCACAAGATTTAAGTATAAAAGCATATTTTATCCAACATAAAAATGGAGCACACAAGCCAGTATGTAGAAGCAGACTTACAATATGGTCCATCATGCCCTTTCAAAACTTAGGAGAATAATCCGATTTGACAACTCTCTCCTTTTTCCTCTCCTCTCATTTATCATAATCAGTACCCACACCTTTAAAAAGCAAAATGCACCCTCAATTCAGAAATCTGCTTACCCTGAAAGCTGCGGAGATTCTTCAAAAAACTGAAGACATATCTACAAACGAAGTCATATTCATGTCTACATGATGGGCTGGGCTTGCAGGACAAATGTAAGACCTGTATCAGGACCATAAGGAGGTAGATGGAGAAAGGAATATTTCTATTTTCTATTTGGTGCATGTGGTATGTGTAAATGATATTATCTGAAGTTGAAGAGTTGGAAAAACTTGTTACTATCTTGTTCTACTATCGTCTCAGAGGAAAAGTTATTTTCCATGTACATGTATTTATCTATAAAAAAAAAAAAATCTTAGGAATCAGATATACCTGGGTCCTAAGGACCCTGGCTCAGCAATTGGGAATTGCTTTAGGAATTATTTTGTCTCAAATCATAGTCTAAGACTCCTGGTATAATTTTTTATAAGTACAACAGAGAATATGTAGCTATGAGACCTTTTAAACTTTCAGAATTAAATCCTTTGGGAGGACTGACCTGTTCACATTTTTCAAATCTTAGCACAAAGTCATGCACAAAATCATACTGAAAAAAATATTTTTGAAGAGTAATTAAATACTGTTGGTATATAAGCAACTGAGTTTTATATGTGAACTTGTATATGTTAGTGTCCCTAATAAAAGTGTTTATTAAATAATTTTGAATAGATTATTTTGGATTATCTAGATATATACCATCTCACTGTATATGAAGAATATTTTACTTCTCCCTTCTTGTTTTTCCTTTTTGGCCTTTCTTTACTGGCTAGGATATCCCTCCTGCACAATGCTGAATGATCTGCATATTTTTGTTTCTTTATCATGACTGAGTATAGTAAAACCCACTACAGGTGGAGAAACCCCATTCTACAGTCACATGAAAGACATGGACTTATATTCCAGTGCAGAAGCAAATCTGTGCAATAATAAAAGTTAATCATATGCTGTTGGGTTTACTAGCATTTTGTTGAGACTTTTTTTATATTCTTCAAGAACATTTGCCTGCAGTTTACCTTATTGTAGTCTTTATCTGGATTTGGTATCTATATGATATTGGCCTCATGAAATGAGTTTGGGAGTATTCAAGTAATGATGTAGTAAGTTTAAATTTTTTTTTTCTGTTGTAGGATTGCTCAGGTATTTTTTCTTATAGTAAATATTCAAAGTTATAGTATTATGAACTTATAACTGTTGGGGTGACCCTATGATTATTCTCCATTTTATTGAACACATTGATGTATAATGATTAGCTTTTTTCTTTTTGTATTGAAATATGGTTGATTTATAGCATGTTAGCTTCATAGAAAAAAACAGAAGCGTGCTCAATTGTGTCTGACTCTGACCCAATGAACTGTAGCATGCCAGGCTCCTCTGTCCATGGTATTTCCCAGGCCAGAATGCTGGAGTGGGTTGCCATTTCTTTCTCTAAGGTATTGTCCCAACCCAGAAATTGAACTCAATCTCCTGTGTCTCCTGCATTGGCAGGCTGATTCTTTACCACTGAGCCAACTGGGCAGCCCATATCAGCTTCAGGTGTACAGCATATTGATGAAATATTTTTATAGAATACACTCAAGGTTATTAAAATTTTGACTCTATTTCCTGGGCTACATAATACATCTTTGTGCATCATTTTCTTATACATACTAGTTTGGATCTCTTAATCCCCACCTACCCCTATTTTGCCCTCCCTCCCCTCATCTCTTTTGTCATGATAGCCAGTAGGTTTTTTTCTATATCTGTGAGTCTGTTTCTCTTATGCGTTATTTATTCTTTTGTTTTATTTCTTAGATTCCACATAAAAGTGATAACATATATGTTTCATCTTTCTTTGTCTGAGTTATTAAGTACAATATCCTCCAGATCCATCCATGTTATGGCAAAAAGCAAAAAAGCAAAGTCTCATTTTTGATGGCTGTGTATATTTATCTGTTGATGGACACTGGATATTCCACATATTTAATGCATTTAATTATACACACACACAGGTATGCAAAATAAACTCTTTCAGAATAACAATTTGCAACACTTCCAAACTTGTTTAATGAAGCCACAAAACCCCAATATTAAAACCTTAACAACTTATTGTTAAGTCCATAGGCTCTCAAGGAGTCAACACAACTGAAGCAACAGAGCACGCACATCAATCACCAAAGACTTATTCACAACTGCATTGCACTGAATTTTACACATCAGCTTTCTGCCTGCTATTATGTCATAACTAATATGATCCTTACTATCATCCCTACAAAAATCACTTTGTATGTCCTGTATATCAGGGAACTTTTCCCTAACAGGATCTTAGGGGAACCTCTTGAAAATTTTTCATGTTTTTAGGTAGTAGTTTGGACTAAGCTTAACTCAGAGAGGCTTTCTCAAAGGAAGGAATAGAATATTAACATAAATTTTTGACCTTTTAATATTCATTTAAAGTGAGTCTGAGTGAACTCTGGGAGTTGGTGATGGACAGGGAGGCCTGGCATGCTGCGATTCATGGGGTCGCAAAGAGTCAGACACGACTGAGTGACTGAACTGAACTGAACTGACCTAATATTAAAATTATCTTCAGTTATATGACGAGAAAAACCAAAGAACTTTCTAATTTCCTCTTATCAATTAGACCTCTTGTCCACTTCTTCACTTCTATGTGCTGAGCCATGTCATGCTATGACCATGTCACTTCAGTCATGTCCGACTCTGTGCTACCCCATGGATTGTAGACTGTAGCCTGCTGGGCTCCTCTGACCATGGGACTCTCCAGGCAAGAATACTGGAGTGTGTTGCCATGCCCTCTTTCAGGAGATCTTCCCAACCTAGGAATTGAACTTCCATCACTTAAGTCTCCTGCATTGGCAGGTGGGTTCTTTACCACTAGCACCACCTGGGCAGCCCCCTTCACTTCCATATTCACTCATAAACATAGAAGAATTATCTTTACTAGATATCTTGGCACACACTATCATACCATATCATATCATATAGTTTGTAGAACAAACTATAAACCATATGTGGACAAACAGGCTTCATTTAAACTTTTATGCCTATGTAATCTTTATTTCATAAATATATGATATGTTAAAATACATGCATAATATTTATAAGCAAATATACTTGCTTAATATAGTTTTAACCAGAAAAAGCAAAACAGACTTTAAGCAGATATGTTTTCATTCAAGATTTTGTTCCTTGAAGAATTACTGTGCAGGGCTCAGCAACTGGGGAGTATATGTGCCATCTGTTAGATTATTATTTATTTTATTTAAATACTACTTTACCTAATGCAATCAATATTGTAACTCAGCATATATCAAAGGAAGGTTTGCTTCTAGACTTTTCATGTATCATAGGTATCTGTTCTGGAATAAAGCTATGCTTCACAAATCTCTTATAAATGAAAACTTTCACTCTGGCCAGGAGATCTGTGGTGAGAGATTTTTTGATTGCTTGTTTGATTTGTTTTTTAACGTGTTTTAGAAAGTGAACTTTTTCACTGCCAACCAAAAATCTCAATTTATGTGTGTCTGCCCCTTGTCGCTTCCTATTCTAGAAAAAAAGTATACTGTTGTGCCAGATTACTTCCTGTTCTCACTCTCCATTAGCCTGCACTTACTTCTACAAACCCCAGGTATGATATTACATTGTGGTCATGATGTACTCTGCTACATGTACTCAGAAATTCCTTCACTGTTGGGAGAATTTCAGTCTTCTGTGATTCCTTAGATTTGATCAAGATCTACTAAATGAAATTGAAATTTTAAAGAATGTTGTAGTGAGGTAGAGGGAGAAGGCAATGGCACCCCACTCCAGTACTCTTGCCTGGAAAATCCCATGGACAGAGGAGCCTGGTAGGCTGCAGTCCATGGGTTGTGAAGAGTCAGACATGACTGAGCAACTTCCCTTTTCACTTTCATGCATTGGAGAAGGAAATGGAAACCCACTCCAGTGTTCTTGCCTGGAGAATTCCAGGGATGGTGGAGCCTGGTGGGCTGCTGTCTATGGGGTCACACAGAGTCGGACACGACTGAAGTGACTTAGCAGCAGCAGGAGTGAGGTAGAGAGGAGCAGGAATGAAAAAAAAAAAAAGCATTTAAAGAGAGCAGGAGGAGAAGGGGTGATAGAGGATAAGATGGTTGAATGACATGACCGACTCATTGGACATCAGTTTGAGGAAGCTCTAGGAGACGGTGAAGGACAGGGAAGCCTGGAGTGGTGCATGCAGGCCATGGGGTCTCAAAGAGCTGGACACGACTTGACAACTGAACAAGACTGTAGTGTTTCAAATGAGCATAAAACCTTAGTACATAAAATAAATTTTAACAAGTATTTATCCCATAAAATTCTGAAATTGTTCACTCAATATTTTCTAGAAAGCTTTGAATCCCATAAGTGCCATGTAGATAAAGCTATAACCAAAGTTATGAAGGTGGAATTGAATCACTCTAGAAAGTCAGATATATTAATAAATCCAGGTTTATACTTCAATGAATATCAGGTACAGTCCATATGCCCCACCAGAGAAAAGTTGTTAAAGTTTAAAGGTAGCTATTGAGATTTTCCCTACTGCTCAAATATTTTCTAAATGTATATCTAGTTTCAACAAAGCTAAATTTACCTCCTTTCTCATTAGAGACACGTGGGAACATTTCTCTGGGAACCTACAAACAAATTTTCTCCTTTTTCTTGGAAAATTCCCAGGGAAGTGTTTTAGAGAGGCTTTCTAAACTAACGCAGCACAATATTACTGAGCAATTTTTAAGTAGAGATTTAGAAACATCTGGCAAACCACCCAAACTCAGGGTGAGATTGGGTGACTCAAGAAAAAATACATAAGAAACATGGATATTGCCATATATGGGGGATTTGAATCAGAGGATAGACAAATAAGGAAGGCTAAATTATCTCTTTATATTTGAAGCCAAAGGGATTTGCAAATAATCATTAAGAGAAAGCAAAATGTGGGGAGAATTAAAAATAATTTAGGCGCTGGAGGAAAAAGACTGTATGATGCTAGATGCTAAAGCTGAAACTCCAGTACTTTGGCCACCTCATGCGAAGAGTTGACTCATTGGAAAAGACTCTGATACTGGGAGGGATTGGGGGCAGGAGGAGAAGGGGACAACAGAGGATGAGATGGCTGGATGGCATCACGGACTCGATGGACGTGAGTCTGAGTGAACTCCAAGAGATGGTGATGGACAGGGAGGCCTGGCGTGCTGCAATTCATGGGGTCGCAAAGAGTCAGACACGACTGAGCGACTGAACTGAACTGAACTGAACTGAAAGAGATAATATTACAGATAAGCACATTTCTGTACAATAATAGGAAAACTCCTCTGCTCTCTATAATGTAATGTTCTCGATAAATGTAAGAGTCTTACTGAGAATGTGAGAAGTCTTTGCAAAAAAAAAATTAGTGCAAGAGTTGGAAGGAATTCCAGTGACCATCTACATCTACTGGACGGCTACAGTCCATGGGGTCGCTGAGAGTCAGACACGACTGAGCGACTTCACTTTCACTTTTCACTTTCATGCATTGGAGAAGGAAATGGCAATGTCATTGCCAACTTCCTGACAATGACATTCATGAACTGTCTCATTCTCCTTTTGATTGAATACATCTGATGACAGTTATCCTGTTATCTAACTAAAATTTATATCAGCATGAATGACCAATATTATCAAACTCAAGTCTGCTTTCTTACAACTTTTCCTATTCAACATATTCCTATTCAACATACGCCTTTCTGCTGTGTGCTCAGTAGCTCAGTTATGTCCGATTCTTTGTGATCTCATAGACTATAGCCCTCCAGGCTCCTCTTTCCGTGGAATTTTCCAGGCAAGAATCCTGGAGTAAATTTGCTCAAAATTCTCCAAGCCAGGCTTCAGCAATACGTGAACCGTGAACTTCCTGATGTTCAAGCTGGTTTTAGAAAAGGCACAGGAACCAGAGATCAAATTGCCAACATCTGCTGGATCATGGAAAAAGCAAGAGAGTTCCAGAAAAACATCTATTTCTGCTTTATTGACTATGCCAAAACCTTTGACTGTGTGGATCACAATAAACTGTGGAAAATTCTGAAAGAGATGGGAATACCAGACCACCTAAGCTGCCTCTTGAGAAATCTGTATGCAGGTCAGGAAGCAACAGTTAGAACTGGACACGGAACAACAGACTGGTTCCAAATAGGAAAAGGAGTACATCAAGGCTGTATATTGTCACCCTGCTTATTTAAATTATCTGCAGAGTACATCATGAGAAACTTTGGAAGGAATGATGCTAAAGCTGAAACTCCAGTACTTTGGCCACCTCATGCGAAGAGTTGACTCATTGGAAAACTCCGATGCTGGGAGGGGTTGGGGGCAGGAGGAGAAGGGGACAACCAAGGATGAGATAGCTGGATGGCATCACTGACTCGATGGACGTGAGTTTGAGTGACCTCCGGGAGTTGGTGATGGACAGGGAGGCGTGGTGTGCTGCAATTCATGGGGTTGCAAAGAGTCGGACACAACTGAGCGACTGAACTGAACTTAACTCCAGAGGATCTTCCAACCCAGGGATCAAATCGGGTCTCTAGCATCTCCTGCGGGCAGATTCTTTACCACTGCGCTTCCTGGAAAGCCCATGTATGCCCTTAGGGTGTGTAAGTATAATACACAAGGCATTTGTTAGCAAGGGTCTGGGGGTTGCAACTTTAAACTGTGAAGTAAGGAAAAGCTTTAGATTGGCATTGACAGTAACCAAAGATCTGAAATTATGAAGGGTATATGCTGATATTGCCCGAGAAAGAACTTAGCAAGCAATGAAAATGAAAACTGGAAACACCCCAGATTGTGCACATTTGTTGAACTTGAGAAACCTCCAGTAAGTACGGATGGATTGAAGGAATACAAGTAATGAGAGATATATTCAGAAATTTAAAGGGGTCCTAATTGTGTAGGATTTTGTAAATAAAATAAGGATGTTGGCTTTTGATCTGAGATGTAAAGATACTGAAGGTTTAAGGGAAGACTAGAGATGACTTTTGGAGAAGGCAATGGCACTCCACTCCAGTACTCTTGTCTGGAAAATCCCATGGATGGAGGAGCCTGGACGGCTACAGTCCATGGGGTCGCTGAGAGTCAGACACGACTGAGCGACTACACTTTCACCTTTCACTTTCATGTATTGGAGAAGGAAATGGCAACCCACTCCAGTGTTCTTGCCTGGAGAATCCCAGGACAGGGGAGCCTGCTGGGCTGCCTTCCATGGGGTCACACAGAGTCGGACACGACTGAAGTGACTTATCAGCAGCAGCATAGATGACTTTATTTTCATGCATTTTACAAAACAAAATAGTGGTAATGACACTAATAGTAATTGTAATGGTACTATATATTTTGCTGATAACATTCCAGGTTGTGGTAAAAATCTCCATGATTTTACTCTTCTGAACAGTAAAAAATTTACAGTTGAGAAAATTGCTTTTAAGTTTTCAGTTTTAACTTGCTCCTATTTTCTGAAAAGCTTTGCTTTTATCTTTTTTATGTAGAGATATAATTTATCCAACATTATTTAAAAATTTTTCCACTGATTAAAGATAAAGATTAAAAAAGACACATACTTACATAGAAACCCCTAGACAGAATCTCAAAGAGAGAGAAAGAGAAAAAGAGAGAATGGTAGCAATCAAAATTAGAACTTTTAACAT
>SJYT01080317.1:400201-443932 GCA_006410635.1 Cephalophus harveyi | reverse complement strand
AGAACACAGAAGAGAGGTGGAAAGCTAACTAAATTGATTAATAAATATTTTACCCTATTAAACATCATTCTTCATATTTATTAAGGACTGAAAATAATAAATACAAAAATTTAAGTATGATTATTTATACTTATATATTTCTTCTTTACCTACTCAGATATTTAAGAATCCACAAGAACTATTAATAATTATAGCTTAAAATGTCACTGATTAAATGTCAAAAGAAAATCCTTCACGTTTATCAAGAAGAAACAATTAGATGTTTAAGGGAAAATCCATGAGGCTGTGCATTGTACTTTGCAACTTATTATGTAATTTTAAGCCTGCCAAATATTTGTCCCTGATTATTCTAACTTGGAATATCCAGACTTGTAGAGAGATTATGTTCACTTCATAATATATGTGTACAGTAAGTAAAGTCTCACACAATTTAAATGGCTATAATCCAGTGGACATACCTGGAAGGACTTTTTGAAAGAAGGGAAATTATATGAGAAGCTGATAGAATCGGTGTTATTAAAACAGAGTCCGTTATCCAGAAACTGATCAATGGGACAGAAGCAAGTACTAGTGAATGGTCTAGCAATATGACTGGGAACATACAGAAAGAGCTTACAGTATGAAAATAAGAAAGACCAGGTCTTTGCTATGCTTGCACTATGCATTCTTTGGATTTAGTAACAAACTCAAGACTCCTCGACAAGATAAAACAACACAGCCTGGGTGTAAAAAGCTAATTTTCACCGAAATGTATTATTTATGTTGTGAAAATTTTCACTTGCCTTTTGTCTCTGACTGAAGACAACCTACTACTGTCTCTTGTACAGGACATTTTCATTAGAACCAAAAGTAACATGCTTTGCCATTGATCATCATGCATAGAGTCAACAGCTCCAGCCTGACACCTAAATACTTCATCCTCAATTGGATTCCTGGGCTAGAAGCTGCACACATTTGGATCTCCTTGCCATTCTGCTTCATGTACATCATTGCTGTCATGGGGAACTGTGGGCTCATATACATCATCAGCCATGAGGAAGCCCTGCATCTGCCCATGTACTACTTCCTAGCCTTACTGCTCCTTACAGATATTAGTGGGTGCACTTCATTTGTTCCCAATATGTTGTGGATCTTTCAGCTCAGCCTCAAAGAGATTGACTTTAATGCCTGACTTGTGCAGATGTTTTTCATCCACATGCTGACAGGCATGGAGTCTGGTGTGCTCATGCTTATCACTCTGGATCACTACGTGGCCATTTGCTAACCTCTACGCTATTCTACCATCCTCACCAACACCACAGTTACCAAGGCTGGCCTTGTCACCTTGACTTGAAATGTGTTGATGGTGATACCATTCACTTTCCTGATCAAGCATCTTCCCTATTGCAGGGACAAACCTTGTTCAACACACCTTTGTGACTGTATGTCTCTGGCCAAATTATCCTGTGACAATATCAAGATTAAAGCCATCCATGGTCTGGACATGGAACAACAGACTGGTTCCAAATAGGAAAAGGAGTACGTCAAGGCTGTATATTGTCACCCTGCTTATTTAACTTATCTGCAGAGCTCATCATGAGAAACACTAGACTGAAAGAAACACAAGCTGGAATCAAGATTACCCGGAGAAATATCAATAACCTCAGATATGCAGATGACACCACCCTTATGGCAGAAAGTGAAGAGGAACTAAAACTCCTCTTGATGAAAGTAAAAGAGGAGAGTGTGGTGTTGGAGAAGACTCTTGAGAGTCCCTTGGACTGCAAGGAGATCCAACCAGTCCATTCTGAAGGAGATCAGCCCTGGGATTTCTTTGGAAGGAATGATGCTAAAGCTGAAACTCCAGTACTTTGGCCACCTCATGAGAAGAGTTGACTCATTGGAAAAGACTCTGATGCTGGGAGGGATTGGGGGCAGGAGGAGAAGGGGACGACAGAGGATGAGATGGCTGGATGGCATCACGGACTCAATGGACGTGAGTCTGAGTGAACTCCGAGAGATGGTGATGGACAGGGAGGCCTGGCATGCTGCGATTCATGGGGTCGCAAAGAGTCGGACACTACTGAGCAACTGAACTGAACTGAACTGACTGATGGTCTCATAACTGCCGTATTGAATGGAGGGTCTGATATCATCTGTGTTTCCCTCTTTTACATGATTGTCCATGTTGTAGTAAATCTGTCCTCTGCAGATGCTCGTCACAGAGCCTTCAGCACCTGTACATCACACATATGTGCTATGGTCATCACCGAAGTCTCAGCCTTCTTCAATTTCTTTACTCACTACTTTGGGGGATGTAACATACCTCACCATGTCCACATTTTAATAGCCAGTCTCTACCTATTGCTGCCTCCCATCTTGAATCCAATTGTCTATGGAGTGAAGACCAAGCAGATCAATGAAAGGGTGATCAAATTGCTTTTTACAGAGAAAGACATTTTGATTTTGAGATAAGTCTGTGATATAGAATTCTGTATTTAGTACAAAAATTAATAAAAGTATATAAAAGAAGAGAATAAATGTAATATTCATCAGCCATGAGGTCAGAAAAATTATCTGTCAGTATTCTGCTCAAAAATTTATGATAAAATCACAAAATTTCTACTCTGAGACCTAAATTTTATAGAAAAAATTGACAAAAAATAATTATATTCCCACAGACTTTATTTAGACTTTCTGGAATGGGCACAGAATAAAGCATATAAAGAAATAGAGAAATTAGTGATATTGATTAAGAGTATATTCTTCTATGCATGTGTTTGCATGTGCTTAGTCATGTCCAAATCTGTGATCCCATGGACTGCAGCCTGCCAGTCTCCATCCATGGAATTTTCCAGATAAGAATACTTGAGTGGGTTGCTATTTCCTCCTCCAGGGGATCTTCCTGAATCAAGAATTGAACCCAAGATTCTTGAGTCTTCTACATTGGCAGAAGGACTCTTGCATTGGTTGGCAGATTCTTTACCACTGTGTCACCTGGGGAACCCCATATTCTTCTATAGGCTGCTAATATGAAGAACATATTTTAATATCGTATTGGTGGTTTAGTCACTAAGTTGTGTCCAGCTCTTGAGACCCCATGGACTGTAGCCTTTCAGGCTCCTCTGTTCATGGGATTCTCCAGGCAAGAATACTGCAGTAGGTTGCCATTTCCTTCTACAAGGGATCTTCCTGACCCTGGAATTGAACCCAGGTCTCCTGCATTTCAGGCAGATTCTTTACTGATTGAGCTATGAGGGAAGCCCTATATTATATTATACATAGTCAAATGATTATGAAATACGTTTACCACTAGACATATTTTTGCAAGATAACTTTCCTGCTTTGAAGTAAAACCTGAATTTTAAAATATATTATCAATACAAAAGTGCTTCTCTGTAATGCTACTTGTAAGCTTATAATCAGTAAAGTTGTTCTCTCTTGAAATTGTGTTTTTGGATTTGGAAAATTTTACTCATAAAATATTCTCTTTTAAACCATACCAAAACATAGCACTTTTCCTTACTGTCAGTTTTAAACACATATATTTTATCATATATTATAATGATGTTTTATATAAAATATGCAAACATTTATTTCAAAACTATAGCATAATTTTCCAGGCAAGAATACTGGAGTGAGGTGCCACTTTGTACTCACAGGGATCTTTCTGACCCGGGGATCAAACCCACATCTTCTGTGTCTCCTGCACTGGCAGGTGGATTCTTTACCACTTCCCTGGTGGCTCAGAGGGTAAAGCGTCTGTCTGCAGTGCAGGAGACCTGGGTTCGATCCCTGGGTTGGGAAGATTCCCTGGAGAAGGAAATGGCAGCCCACTCCAGTACTCTTGCCTGGAAAATCTCATGGGCGGCAGAGCCTGGTAGGCTACTGTCCATGGGGTCGCAGAGAGTCGGACACGACTGAGCAACTTCACTTCAGCACCCTGTGGGAAGTCCCTCTCATTTGATAGTTGAGGAAGATGAGAAATACAAACAGCCAGCTGGGTGAATCTAGGAATATTTAAATTTAAATACCATGATGTGAATAGGCATATGCTGTGGGAAGAGTGTGTGAGAGGCAACAGCCTCAATAAAGGCAGAGCATAACACAAAAACCTGGAAAAATAAAACGTAGTGAATAAAAACTTTGACGCACTCAAGTAACAATCCCCAATTAATTTTTTATCATCTTCCCCATTTCAAAACCAAAGATGAGTTTCACAGAGAGAAATGAACAACAACATAATTGGGAAAACTAAGACTCATCACTGAATTAGAGCCAGGAGGCCAGAATCATTGACAAATTTTTAGACAGTTATGAAGCAGAGAGTGATGGAAGAAAATTCTACTCAATGTTCATGGGAGGGGGTAGTTTGAGATGGAGGGGGAAGAACAGGAGAGGAGAGGTGAGGACAAGATAAAAATGTGGATGGAATTTCAGATTCCATCTCCTGTCTGGAGACCAAGTTGTGAGGCAGACCTCAGTGCAATGGTCCAATCTTTCCACATCACCCTCACGCAATTTGATTAGATCTAGAACCAAGGTATTGGGTATAAGCAACTCCCAATCATATTTCAATTTATTTAAATCACATTTCCTGTTCATCTATGGAATATTATTATCAAGGGAAAGTTAGCGGAATGAAATTGCAAGATGATACCAAATGTAGTGAAAGTTATCTTGCTCTTACATAATCATGAGAACACTTTAACCAATCACGTGTAACTTGTCACATGTGTAGATGTACAGAGATAAAGAAAATAGAACACTCTCCAGTGGATTCAACATTATATTGAACAAAACAATTCAGAAGGTGGTACAAAAATCTATGGTCTATGCAAACAAGCAACTTCAACATATGTATATTATCATATGTGAAATAGACGACCAGTCCAAGTTCAATGCATGAAACAGGGCACTCAAAGCTGGTGTACTGGACAACCCAGAGGGATGGGATGGGGAGGGAGGTGGAAGGGGGATTCAGGATGGGAAACACATGTATACCTGTGGCTGATTCATGTCAGTGTATGGCAAAAACCACCACAATATTGTAAAGTAATTAGCCTCCAATTAAATTAATTTTTAAAATGCAAAGAAAAAAAAGAAAGCAACTTCAAGGCCTGGTTGCCTCACCTTGCATGAGGATCCAGGCTAAGGAGAATGGCCAGGAGAAGACTGGCAAATAGAGTCTATAGTTCAGTCTAAAGACAAGGGAAATTTCCATTTCTGCTCTTTATTGGTGATGGTGGATACTTTCACAACCTGGATAGAGGCATTTCCCCATTGGAGTGAAATAGTAAAGGCTCTGCTCAAAGAAACAATACTCAGATTTGGGTAAACTTCCCTGGTTCAGTCCAGAATGATAACAGGGTAAGCCGCTGTTGCCAATGTGATATCAGAGTTATCTAAATAACTGGAAATTAAGTGTACTTTACATGAATCATAGAGGCCTCAATCAGCTGGAAAGACAGAGATGATGAACCATACTTCAAAGAAGACCATAGCACAAATCTGTCCAGAGACTAATTTAGTTTAGTATAAAGTGCTGCTAGTTGTGCTATTTAGGATTAGAGTGGCTCCTAGAAACAAGTTCCAACTGAGTTCTTATGAAATTTCACGTAAGAAACCCTTTTCCTATTCTGAGCATTTAAGCGGAGAAGGCAATGGCAACCCACTCCAATACTCTTGCCTGGAGAATCCCATGGACGGAGTAGCCTGCTGGGCTGCAGTCCATGGGGTCGCTGAGGGTCGGACATGACTGAGCGACTTCACTTTCACTTTTCACTTTCCTGCATTGGAGAAGGAAATGGCAACCCACTCCAGTGTTCTTGCCTGGACAGTCCTAGGGGCGGGGGAGCCTGGTGGGCTGCCATCTACGGGGTCGCACAGAGTCGGACATGACTGAAGTGGCTAGCAGCAGCAGCAGCATTTAAGGGTTCAAGCATCTGATCAGAGGGTAGGAAACTAGACCCTGTGAGGTACATACAAACCTGGAGGTGGTTTTGAATGCATTTCATACATTTGCTAATAAGGAAAGCTCCATGAATGTCCCTCTGCACTGCATTATACTAGGGACTGGATACTCCTAAAACTTGGAAAGAGGCACATGTGGAGAATCATTTCCAGACCCGATGAGTGGAACCTTATCAGATTGTGCTAAAAGCTCATTTTTCTTCCGTATTAGCAGGAATTAGGCTGTGGGTCCACCACACTTAAGTAAAGTCAGCTTCTGACCTGACTGCAGCTCCACAGCCTTCAACAAGTACTGGAGAAATGGCCATCACACTGGCTCAAAATTGATAGTCTTGTGAACCTGGACTAGGACTCAGACTGAAATTTTTTTAAATATCTTAAATAAGTAGTGGATTGATTATGGCTTTTCATAGTAACATCTGTGATTGACTGGAGCATTTTTCTGACCTATCGGTGTTCCCTTGCTTGACTATGGGCCTATCTAATTTTCTTAGAAATGTTTGGTACCTGGCCAGATCTGTTAGTAATAGATAACTTTGAAAGTTGCTATTAAAATGACGATGGCCTTTTCTCTCCATTTTCTGTCTTAACTCCCTTGGTCTGCCACTTCCTAGAAGGAAAATATTGAAATTTTAAATCAAACCATCACAAAGTGCAGCCAGAGGGGAAAGCTGAAGTGATTATTGGATTTACCATAGAATTCCCCAGACCTTTCACAGGCAGTATCTCCCTTCAGTAGTCCCAATAGTCAGTTTTGATGCTGTGTTAGAGCTCAAGACTTCTTATAATCTTCTTCCTTGAAAATTCTCTTTCCAGGTTTAATTAACCAGGGAACTTCAGAATGTCTGGTCCCCTGTCTCAACTCATCTGAAATAATCTCCATTGAAGAAAAGGTGACTACCGGTCCCTTGCAATCTCTTGCATTTCACATGAAAAAATGTGCCATCTACCCCTAATGTACAATTGATCCCTGTACAAAAAGTAGAAATGTCAACAGATTATACACGAAAGTCACACAGATTGGATATCATGTAAATGGAATATGGAAAATTTGGCTTCATAAGGCAATCTCTGTACTTTCTAAAAATGAAGACATTAATGACACCACAATGGTAAGGGTAACTTGTGGCCCCTGGCCAGTTATATTTTTGTCTGTGGTACAGGAAGTGACCCACTGACACAAGTGTAGTTATACTACTGCCTGGAGAGCTGGCGACATGAAGGGTCCTGCTTATACCGGATATTTTCTAACTCTTTTTTTGTGTGTGTGCACAGCTCAAAAAGCCTTCCATCTCTTCCTAGAAATAGCATACGCCTTAAGAAGATGTTGGTAGGATAGTAGGACAAAGTATTCTTGGTATCCTCATCACAACTGCTAGAGTGCATGTCAATATGTCAATAGATATGATAAGCAACCTGTCTACCACAATTGGACAGATTGCCCAAAAACATCATTCCCCAACATGAATTTCTAGATTCTTTGGTTCTGGTGGTCCTTGATAACAGACCTTCCTTGAATTTCATTTTGACCAAACACAGAGGGGTATGTGTACTTGCCACAGGCTGTACATATACAAATACCTCAGGGGAACTTGAAAGCCTAATGAATAGATTATTTCAAAAGGCCACTTGGTTGTAAGATGAATGAAAAGAGGACCCACTCCAAGATTTATTTCCCTGGTTGCTGTCTGGGATGGGAGGGTTTTCTCAGGAATTCTACAAAGATACGTCTTGATCATCATCTTCATTGTAATAGATCTACTAATTTTCAAATGATTGTCCAGGTGCCTTGACAAGGCAGTCAAAAAGAAGTAATGTCTTCCTAATGCAAAATGTTGATGCCAATCCTAGAACTTGAGAATTCTTTGAAATGAAAGTCTATGATTATCACTACTCTAATCCTGAAAAATTGATGTTGCCCCCATCCATCAGAAAGTAACCAGAGCCGTTGTCACCCCTGTTCCCCTCAGGATGGAAGAGCACCAAAGAAAAGAAGGAATTGAAACTGGGCCAGACCCCAAGAGACCTTCTTGGTGACAAGACCCCTCTGTGTTCCCCTGCTTATTGTTTATAGAAAAAGCTTTAGTCTCCTAATCTCCGAATTCCAAAGAGAAAGCACAAGGAATTAACATTAGAGAAGCAAGGGAATGTAGAGGCAAAGTACAAAGTAAAAGCAGTCAGACAAGAAAAGTAATAATAACTTAAACCATGTCAGCCATAAAGAACTCCCAGTTCCTTTTGGAAGATATAGGTAAAGGTCTCATGTGTATTCCTCAGCTGTTCTGCAAAAACCAGAGCCCCACCAATGGACACTGCTCACCACAATCACACAGACACCAGACTGGTTTTAGTCAGAAGACTGTTGATGTTGATTCCTGAAACTTCACCTTGATATATCCTCACCGACAATCAGAGATTTGTGCAAAACTGATAACACAGCTTATGATTCTATTCTTCTCACTGTCTTTGAAAACCCTTCCTTAAAAGACATGAGAGGTTTGGATCTTTTGAGCATGCATTCATGTGTGTGTGCTAAGTTGTTACAGTAGTATCTGACTCTGTGACCCTGTGGACTAAAACCCACCAGGCTCTTATGTCCATGAGACTCTCCAGGCAAAAATACTAGAGTGAATTGCCATGCCCTCCTCCAGGGGATCTTCCAGACCTAGGGATTGAATCTGTGTCTCTTACATCTCCAACACTGACAGGCGGGTTCTTTACCATCTTCTTTTCCTTGCTTGGTGACCTGCAATAAATGCTATACTTCCCCTCACCACAAGTTGATGTCAGTAGATTGATTTGCTGTGCATCTGGCAAGTGGATTCCAGTTCAGTTTAGTGACAATACTACCTTTGAAAATGGTTGCAAACTATGACAGAAGATGTGTTCATATTTTAGTACTGAAAGTGCCCAGCAAGCAATAAAATCAAAGCTAACACCTCTACTGAGATGGATAAGAAGCATGAATAATCCAAATATTAGAAAAACAACTGACCAAAAAACACTTGAAAAGAATGTTCACAGTCACTACTAACAAAGTTTATTTTAAGTCAAGCTAAAATATCAGGGTATTCTCACAAATTCAGTTGGGGAAAAGAGAGCAAACATATACTAGTACTTTAGAGGGAGAGCATACTAATTGTGTATGGGAGTGGAAGTCCCATATGAAGATGATTTTTTTATGAAGATGATTTTTTTCCAACTTTTATCAACATAATTGAATTGTCTATGCCTTTTTATTCAATAAATTTTAAATCTATTTCTAATAATTCTAAGAGGGGAAAATCAACAGTACAAACAGATTAGGATATCCATAAAATAATTCTCTTTGATAGCAAAATTTAGAAACAATTTAAATATTCAAGTGTAATAAAATGTTTAATTTTGCTTCAACTATTGAATGGAAAGTTTAGCTCTAAAATTTCAATTGCAAGGCATATAGAACAACATGAGAAATGTACACTATATTAAATAGGGGGAAAAGTGCAAAACTTCATACCGTATGAAGTTTATGTGAAAGAGAATATTATACATAGTAATTCCAAAATTATTGGACAAATAGAGAAAGCATTTTTAAATGGTCATTGCTTCATTAGAATTACAAGTGGTTTTCCAAGTTTTTATTATGCTTTTCTATAGTTTCTTTTTAGATTTTTTCTACATTAAAAAATGTATTTGTTTTGCAATAAGAGAAGAAAATTTTAAATGATATTTGTCTCCACCAGTCTTGGTGGTCATATTTCTCACTTGGGAATAAAGCATTAAACTTTAATATGTTTTTGCTTTTGTTGTTCTTTTTTCTATTCAAAAGTTTCTAAATGCCTATCTAGTATCATTAGCCCAAAGGTCTTTCTCTTCCAAACAGATTTTTCTGAGACATCTAATTGTGGAGAGTCAATCACCTGGGATAACTTGCTGAAGATTCTCCAGGGAAACTAAAATTCCTATGTAAGAAGATGCCAGCCCAGATTGTGAAAAACTCCTAAGGATTCTCAGCCATGAATAAGAACTTGTTTGTGCCTATCACTGAGGTAAGTTTGGGTAATTTTTAAAAATAGCCATTTGAAAAAGAGATATTACTGGATAATAATACAATGGCTAAGAATATGGGCACAATTACCAAAAGACAACATTAGCAAGAAGCAATGTATTTCTCTTTCCCTTTCATTTCTTAAGAGACAATGGTTTTTGTCTTTATGGGTGGCTAGACTTAGCCTCATTTCCACTTTGTTCATTTCCTCATGGGGTATACATAAAAGATGGTGGACACTGGAGATTTTTATCTTTAAGTGTTTCTAATCCAGGTCCATGAAATGATAGTTTCTCCAGGTAGTGACATTTCAGGAGAGGTTTAGGAGAGCCTTTTTTATTAGAAGAGATGGTTCACACAAGATGAAGTCAGCTTAGGAAGCAGAGACCATGAGCCTCTGAAACTTGTATTCCTTTGTATTTCTTCTTTCCATGGTGGTTTCTATGTAGTCTGGTCAGTAGAAGTAGACATAATGGTAATTTCTTGAATATTTAGGTAAAAAGAATCTGTTCCTTGTGGTTTCACTGCCATGTAATACATGCCATCACACTACAAGTATCTACTTAAGTCTGCTGAATGACGGGTGTGTTTGACACTGACTTTGCTGCATGAGAACTCAGGTTTATGCCACAGCTTAAATATTATTTTATTTTTTAAAATAAAAGAACAATTTTAACCATTTGGAACCTTCAATTTTACTCAAATATCCCTGAATATATAAATTTCTTCAAATATCTTTCAGTCATTTATACTGCCCTACAAGAAATAGCAATCCAAAGATATGGTATTGTCTGTTGTACTGATTACCTGTACAGTTATAATGAAATATTGTTTAAATGACAGCAGTATGGGCAATCAATAATCTTCAGAAATTCAAAGGTTTCTTGAGTGTTAACTTGCATTAAAAATAAAGAAATTATTTTAGGTATAAAGACAGAGAAGCCAAAAGAAAAGAATTCTGTATCTGAATTAATTCAAAAAACTTTTTAAAATGTTACCAAAATGAGATAAAACTTATTAATGATTTAGAAATGTAAATGCTGTTTCTTTTTTTCCTTCTCAAGAACACCTGAATTTTCAAAACATGGAAAAGCATGATATTGACATCAGAGTTTGAATGCCAATCATATTAAATCCTTACTACTTCAAAAATTTTATTGAGTTTCTAAAGTATGTTATCATTGTCAAGATATCCAGAACAATTTTGCATATGTAGCTTGCTTTCCTCATAATCTTCAAGGCAAGAGCTATAAGACAGAGACAGTAAGGATAGTAGAAAGTAACTTTTCTAACTTTCTAAGCAGAAAGTTTGCTGCTGGACATTAAACAAAGTAAGACTCTACTGTTTATTTTTAGATAACATAGTTCAAAGATTCTTTTGCTAGAGCTGGGGAAATAAAAAACCATCCTGATTATCCTAACGAGATAAATGTTCATGGCTTTCATTGTTATCGTTCTACAAACCATTCTCATATTTGGTCTCTAACCCCACCCCTCTCTCCTGTACAGAGAGCAATTGCTGACAAAGAATATAAAATGCCCCCCACATGTCAGGCATTATGTCTGGAGCCAATATCTCCAGCCTGACACCAGTATTCTTTATCTTGAATGGTGTTCCTGGGCTGGAAACCGCACACATCTGGATCTCCCTGCCATTCTGCTTCATGTACATCATTGCTGTTGTGGGCAACTGTGGACTCATCTACCTCATTGGCCATGAGGGGGCCCTGCATCACCCCATGTACTACTTTCTGGCCCTGCTCTCCTTCACAGATGTCACCCTGTGCACCACCACGGTACCCAACATGCTGTGCATATTCTGGTTCAACCTTAAGGAGATTGACTTCAATGGCTGCCTGGCTCAGATGTTTTTTGTCCACATGTTGACTGGGATGGAGTCTGGCGTGCTCATGCTCATGGCGCTGGACCGCTATGTGGCCATCTGCTACCCCTTACGCTATGCCAGCATCCTCACCAGTGCTGTCATTGCCAAGGCTGGTCTTGCCACTCTGCTGAGGGGTGTGATGCTCATCTTTCCATTCACTTTCCTTACCAAGCGCCTGCCCTATTGTCGAGGCAACTTCATTCCCCACACGTACTGTGACCACATGTCTGTGGCCAAAGTGTCCTGTGGCAAAGTCAAGGTAAACGCCATCTATGGTCTCTTGGCAGCCCTCCTGATTGGGGGCTTTGATATTTTCTGTATTTCTATGTCTTACACTATGATCTTGCGAGCAGTGGTGAGTCTGTCTTCTGCAGATGCTCGTCAGAAAGCCTTCAGCACCTGTACGTCTCACATATGTGCTATTGCCATTACATACGTTCCAGCCTTATTCACCATTTTTACTCACCGCTTTGGGGGAAAAAACATTCCTCCTCATGTCCATATCATAATTGCTAATCTCTATTTGATGTTGCCTCCTACCCTGAACCCAATTGTATATGGAGTCAAGACCAAGCAGATCCGGGAAGGAGTCACCAAGTTACTTTTTAAGGAGAAACATATCTTAGCTGTGAAATAGATTAAAGCACTAATATTTAAAAGCAAGGAAGGACAAATATTTTAGATGAGATTCTTGAGCGTAAATTTTAAACCAATTGATCTCATTGTTTCATTGAATATCTGCTATAATATTAACTGACTTTTTAGTAGAACTCATCAATGGTTAAAATTAAATAAATAAGAAATATGCCTCTGAATTTGAGGACTTTTTCCTAAAAGGACTTCCACAGTAATTTTAAAACTATTTTAAATAATGCATTTCATAGAGTCCTAATGATTTGTATGTTGAACAAACCTCTAACAGGGTGCGCATCATAAAAGAATAAAAGATTTACTGATCCTGTGTTGGAGATTCATCCGTTCTTGGGGGAAATCCATAGAAAAAGAAATCTGAGTCTGTTTCATAAGGCCCTTCACTTATTCTAATGACTTCATTTACTTCACTATTCCTCTTACCACATCATTTTGTATTACTGGGTTTAGTTTTTTAAACTATCCCATGTCTATGTAAGCTGTATTGAATTTCCCCTATTAAGGAGAATAATATTCAAATATTTGAATCGATATAATCTAAATGAAAACTATGAAGGTAAGCAAGGAAATAGAGTCATAGAAACTTAGAACAAATAATTTCTTAAGGATAACTCTGGAAGGTTTTTGAAGCAGACATGGAATAAGTCTTTGAAATAATTATGAAGTGGTAGTAGGAAATAGATGAAATTCACCAGCAAAATCTATAATCGTTTGAGTTTGGCTGACTTTATAGTTTTGTTTTCTTTAAGTTCAGCTACCATAAAGCTGAAAATCTAGATTTTTGAATCCAAGGTGAGGTTGATAACTCAAAGCAAGCTTACATAATGGCTAAGTATTCACAAACACTGATTGCCCTTGTTTCTTGTAACAGGCCTTGTTACGAACTGCAAAATTTGGAAAGCTAGGAAACTGCACTTGGGTCATTGTTGACACTTAAGCATGAAGATACACTGTATACTGATCTCCATTACCTATATCTGTCTGTACACTGAGGAAATGCAGCTCTAGATAAAAGTTTTCTGAGTTTTATGAATTTTATTGTCAATCCAAACCATGTATAGTGACAGGTAGTTGTGAAATGTGCATTTTAAACATACATTTATTAATATTGAAGAGTATCATTGAAAGTAACTAGAAAAGTATGCTATATGTCTGCTAAAAATTTTGAACACTACGATACATAACATAGAAATTTCTGAAGATATATTACACCAAAAATGCTAGTATAAGGATACAGGATGCTTGGGGCTGGTGGACGGGGTTGATCCAGAGAGATGATATGGGGTGGGAGGTGGGAGGGGGATTCAGGATTGGGAGCTCGTATACACCCATGGTGGATTCATGTCAATGTATGGCAAAATCAATACGGTATTGTAAAGTAAAATAAAGTAAAAATTAAAAAAAAAATGCTAGTATACTTGCTACTAGATCATCTTGAGTTGATATTTTGATGATTTCCAGCAAGGATGGTAGTGTAAATGTCAACAGGAACACAATTTCCCCTGACATTCTAAATATATATAAAAATACTAGATTAAATATGTTTCTGAAATTATAGAGGAAAAACTAAAAGCAAAAAAAAAAATTAGAAATGAAAAGAGAAATCACAAAAGCAATGGAAGAGATGAAAATTTAGTACCTATATAAAACTTTTACTCAAATAACTTCAGAATTGATCATCTATTGCTCATGTGTAAAAGTTAGATAAGCATTAATCCTAGAATCTTAAATCATCATACTGTTCTGGGGAACTAAAATCTATGCCCATTAGCCCAAAGATAGAGAAAAAATATTATAGCTGTCATAATTTTTGAAACATTAATGCAACACATTTTATTATAGATGGATCAAAAAGACAAAGATTACTGCAGTAAAGACATTTTCTGGCAATAATCTTTCTCTCTACATTCAATTATTTTCTGTATACAGTGAAGTAATCAGAGTATATCCTGACATTTTATGCAACTCTCTTAATTCCCCACACCACACAGATAATTCACCATACCACACTACCTTCAACAGACTGGGGAAAGCTGAAAGTACAGAAAACAATTAAACAACAAGTAAGTATTAAAATGTAGCATGAAATATGCACTAGTAATTTAGTCCATAAGTCTTTACTAATAATTACTATGGGTGGGGGTATTGATAGGATAAATCTTGATTTAAGAAGTTTCTCAGATTTATACATTGTACCCTAATAGCCATGGTAGAAGAAGAACAATTCCTCAAGAAGAGAGAAGCTGATCAAACTTTGCTGAAAACCGACAGTGCTATATGAAACTATATACTGTTCTTCCAACCATGTCTAAGTACAACAAGGATAAGAGTGAAAGGAACATACGTATGAATGTTCCATATTTGCTGAAAAACACTCGAAATAGACAAATCTAACTCTGGTTAAAGATAAATAAAAAGGGAAAACAATACCACCACAGACAATCATTATATTGAGCCTACAATAATGTCCTGATAAAGGAGAGACAAGACATAGCATGTAGGACAATGAAAAGACTATTGTGGGTATATAAAAGGTTTACTATTAGATAAAAAAAGACTATAGTTTTAAAAAATGGGAATGATTTTATATAATCTGTTAAAGGGGAAAGAAAAAAAATCTTAGGACAGAGATACAATGAATGGCCAGATTAGACAGAGAGATAATAAAGCAATGGGATAGTAACAAAAATGATAAATGAGAATAAGAAAGTTAAATTAAGAAAGTAAAAAAATTGCAAACATTAAAATCTATGCTTTTAAGTTAGTGATTATTAAAACTTAGTATTTAGAAAACACTATAAGCTGTAATAGAAGAGAGTAGATAAACATAATGAGGTGATAATGCTAAGATAAAGGACAGAGAATGAAGAAAAAAATATTTCTGGGGATAATGAAGCAGTGATCAGAATTACTGAATTTTGAATATTACAGACAATATTCAAAGCCATAAAGAAAATAACGGATCTAAAGTTAATATTGGATGCACACATGAGCAATGGCACCCCACTCCAATACTCTTGCCTGGAAAATCCCATGGACGGAGGAGCCTGGTAGGGTCACTAAGAGTCAGACAGGACTGAGCGACTTCACTTTCACTTTTCAGTTTCATGCATTGGAGAAGGAAATGGCAACCCATTCCAGTGTTCTTGCCTGGAGAATCCCAGGGACAGGGAAGCCTGGAGAGCTGCCGTCTATGGGGTCGCGCAGAGTCGGAGAAGGCAATGGCACCCCACTCCATTACTCTTGCTTGGAAAATCCCATGGCCGGAGGAGCCTGGCACTTTCACTGTTTACTTTCCTGCATTGGAGAAGGAACTGGCAACCCACTCCAGTGTTCTTGCCTGGAGAATCCCAGGGACGGGGAAGCCTGGTGGGCAGCCATCTCTGGGGTCGTACAGAGTCAGACACGACTGAAGTGACTTAGCAGCAGCAGCAGCAGTACACATGAAAATTCAAAGAGTGTGCCACATACACAGAAAAAGCACTTCAAGAGATTACAATAGACAGGTTAAAAATATTAGCACTACAATAATGATTAAAAACAAAATTCAGTTCAGATTTAGGCAGGTTACATGTAAAGAAAACAAAAGAGAAAATAGGTATGGTAAAAGAGAAACAAGAGAAAAGGGAAGAAAGAGAGAGAGGAGGGAAGGGAAATAAATGGGAGGAGACAGAATGAAAAAGAAATATAGATGTATTTTGTGATTATTATGCAATTATTGTTTTGCAATAATAATTATTATTATTATGTAATTATTATGTACTATCTTGCAACTCCAAGTTTCAGAAGAGAGTAACCTCAGTTCTTTTTTTTTTTTTAATTTAAATTTATTTTAATTGGAGGCCAATTGCTTTACAATATTGTATTGGTTTTGCCATACATCAACACGAATCTGCCACGGGTGTACACATGTTCCCCATCCTGAACCCGCCTCCTACCTCCCTCCCCATACCATCCCTCTGGGTAATCCCAGTGCACCAGCCCCAAACATCCTGTATCCTGCATTGAACCTAGACTGGCAATTCGTTTCATATATGATATTATAGATATTTCAGTGCCATTCTCCCAAATCATCCCACTCTCTCCCTCTCCCACAGAGTCCAAAAGACTGTTCTATACATCTGTGTCTCTTTTGCTGTCTTGCATACAGAGTTATTGTTACCATCTTTCTAAATTCCATATGTATGTGTTAGTATACTGTATTGGTGTTTTTCTTTTTGGCTTACTTCACTTCTGAACTTTAAAAATTACAGTGATTGTATTTAAAATTATCCATGGTGTTTTGTGAAGCATTATTTGGATCACTTTCATTCCTAAGTAATATTGTGACTTGTGAATGTACAATTACTTATTGTACTCTTGAAGACTTTTTTGATGAACTCCTGTTAATAATACTCCTATGAACAATCTTGTATATATCATTTGTATACATCTTTTGCAGCAAATATTTGTGCATTTCTTTGGTTTACAACTGCCAAGTGGGATTTCTGGATCATATGATATTTTTAGCTTAGTGTCCTGGAGAAGGAAATGGCAACCCACTCCAGTACTCTTGCCTGGAAAATCCCATGGATGGAGGAGCCTGGTAGGCTTCAGTCCACAAGGTCACAAAGAGTTGGGCACGACTGAGCGACTTCACTGTTTGGTATATAGCATCAACTATATTCCAAGATGGTTGCACTAGTTTAAACTCATCCACAGTATGAGAATTCTAGTCACTTTCTATTCTTCCCAGCAGTTGATATTGTCAGAACTGTGGTATTTCTTTAGCTGAGACATCATTTTGCTGACAAAGGTTCATATAGTCAAAGCAATGGTTCTTCCAGAAGTCATGTACAAAGGTGAGAGTTGGACCATAAAAAAGGCTGAGAGCTGAAGAACTGACCCTTTCTAACTGTGATGCTTCTCTTCTTTTCACAGCTATTTGTAAGGCCTCCTCAGACAGTCATTTTGCTTTTTTGCATTTCTTTTCCATGAGGATGGTCTTGATCCTTGTCTCCTGTACAATGTCATGAAGCTCATTCCATAGTTCATCGGGCACTCTATCAGATCTAGTCCCTTAAATTTATTTCTCACTTCCACTGTATAATCATAAGGGATTTGATTTGGGTCATACCTGAATGGTCTAGTGGTTTTCCCTACTTTCTTCAATTTAAGTCTGAATTTGGCAATAAGGAGTTCATGATCTGAGCCACAGTCAGCTCCTGGTCTTGTTTTTGTTGACTGTATAGAGCTTCTCCATCTTTGCAGAAAGTAAAGAGGAACTAAAAAGCCTCTTGATGAAAGTGAAAGAGGAGAGCAAAAAGGTGGCTTAAAGCTCAACATTCAGAAAACAAAGATCATGGCATCCGGTCCCATCACTTCATGGAAAATAGACGGGGAAACAGTGGAAACAGTGTCAGACTTTATTTTTTGGGCTCCAAAATCACTGCAGCTGGTGACTGCAGCCATGAAATTAAAAGACGCTTACTCCTTGGAAGAAAAGTTATGACCAACCTAGATAGCATATTCAAAAGCAGAGACATTACTTTGCCGACTAAAGTCCATCTAGTCAAGGCTATGGTTTTTCCTGTGGTCATGTATGGATGTGAGAGTTGGACTGTGAAGAAGGCTGAGCGCCGAAGAATTGATGCTTTTGAACTGTGGTGTTGGAGAAGACTTTTAAGAGTCCCTTGGACTGCAAGGAGATCCAACCAGTCTATTCTGAAGGAGATCAACCCTGGGATTTCTTTGGAGGGAATGATGCTGAAGCTGAAACTCCAGTACTTTGGCCACCTCATGAGAAGAGTTGACTCATTGGAAGACTCTGATGCTGGGAGGGATTGGGGGCAGGAGGAGAAGGGGACGACTGAGGATGAGATGGCTGGATGGCCTCACGGACTCGATGGATGTGAATCTGAGTGAACTCCGGGAGTTGGTATGGACAGGGAGGCCTGGCGTGCTGCGATTAATGGGGTCGCAAAGAGTCGGACACAACTGAGTGACTGAACTGAACTGAACTGTGATGCTGGAGAAGACTCTTGAGAGTCCCTTGGACAGCAAGGAGATCAAACAGTCAATCCTAAAGAAATCAAACCAGAATAGTCGTTGTAAGGACTGATGTTGAAGCTGAAACTGCAGTACTTTGGTCACCTGTTACAAAAAGCTGACTCATTGGAAAAGACCCTGATGCTAGGGAAGATTGAGGGCAGGAGGAGAAGTGGGTGACAGTGGATGAGATGGCTGGATGGCATCCCCGATTAAATGGACATGAGTTTGAGAAAACTCCAGGAGATAGTGAAGGACAGGGAAGCCTGGCATGCTTCAGCCCCATAAGCCACAAAGAGACAGACACAACTAGCTGAGCAACAACAATAGGATCTTAATTTGCATTTTCCTGGTGATGATGAGGATGGATTACACTTTCATAAATCCTAGGTTATTGAACAATGTTTTTCAAGGAGGCAGGTGGAAGCTAAAACTTTTGCCCATTTCACTTTAGAATATTATTTTCATATGGTATGTAGGATTTCTTTGGAAAACTTCTCTCAGTTACATATGTTGCCATATATTTTCTACTAACCGGTGACTTCCACCTTTAATGACTTGAAACTATTATTATTATTGTTTACTCAATATTTTTGAGACAGCTTTGAGCCCCATACATGCTATGCAGATAAAGTTATGACAAAAATTATAAGGCTGGAATTGAAGCACTCTGGGAACTCATATGAGGCACAGTGCATATGTCCTACCAAATAAAAAATGTTGAAATTAGACAGTGATTATTGAGGTCCCCCCATTTTCAAATATATTCTAAATATAGACTTAGTTTCAACAAAGCTAAAATTACCTCCTCTCTCATTAGAGACCTAAAGAATATCTACCTGTGAAGCTCTAAACAAATGTTTTCCCTTTCCTGGGAAAATCCCCAGAGAAGCCACTAACCAATGCAGTACAGTCATTCTGAGCAAGATCAGTCATGAATAGGGATTTTAAAACATTTGGCATCAGATGAAAGAAAAAGTTTGAGTTTGAGTGATTCAGAAGAAAAACCAAGTGGTACACAGACACTGCTAAAGAGGAAGGATTTGAATCATAGGGTGGTTGAATAAGGAAGACTAAATTATCTTACTTTTGGTCTTCTGAAACCAATGGGATTTGCCAACTGCCATGAAGAGAAAGTAGAAATGCAGGAAAAATTAAATGTAGGTTAGGCATTAGAGAAAAAAGATTTTGTGATGCTGATATGACGAGGACCAAAGATAGTATTGCAAACAAGCATATTGCTGTACAGTAATAGAAAAAGTTCTCTGCTCTCCAAAGGCAGAGGAATCTTTCTTAGGAAATGGTGAGACTTTCACCAAAGTATATCTTATATAGCACAGGGAATTCTAGTCATCATCTTGCAATAAAGTTTAATGTTGTACAACCTGTAAATATACTGAGTCACTAGGCTATACACCTGAAACCAATATAGAGGTTTAAGAGATGGCTAGGCATGGCTTTACTTATATTTATCTCATAGAGCCAAATAACGGTAGTAATACTAAATGTAATTGTGATAGTCTTATACATTTTGTTGAAAATGTCCTGGCTTGTGGTCAAAATCTTCATGGTTATCTTAATGCTAAAAGAATTCACAGTTGAGAAGATTGCTTTAAAAGTTTACAGTTCTAATCTTTTTTTCTTTCTAGAAAATTTTGCTTTTATCCTGTTTTATATATTGATATTATTTATATAGCATTATTTAAAAATTTTTTCCACCAGTTAAAGTAATGGTTAAAAAAAAGCACCTATAGACAACTCAAGGCTAAACCTCATGGTGAGAGAGAGTGACAGAGAGAGACAGCACAATCAAGATTAGAATTGTGGGAAAGTATGTGATATGGGGAAGATTAAACTATAACAGAAAATATATAAAACATTCTTTTGAAAAAGATAATATACAGTATAAAATACAATATAATCAAGTTGGTTATCAAAAGAGACTAAAAAAGGTTTAAAAATATAAGTGAAGAATTTTCTCAGAAAAGAAGGATCCTGAAGTCTTTTGATATTAATCATAAAAACTTTATCTGTGTCTCAGAGTATAGAAGAAAATTGGAACTCTAACTTTCCCAAGTTATGCTTTGGAACTGTGGTGTTGAAGAAGACTCTTGAGAGTCCTTAGGACTACAAAGAGATCAAACCAGTCAATCCTAAGGGAAATCAGTCCAGAATATTCATTGGAAGGACTGATGATGAAACTGAAACTACAATACTTTGGCCACCTGATGTGAAGAACTGATTTATTGGAAAAGACCTGGATGCTGGGAAGGATTGAAGGCAGAAGGAGAAGGGGATGACAGAGGATGAGATGGTTGGATGGCATCACCGACTCAATGGACATGAGTTCAAGCAAGCTCCAGGAGTTGGTGAAGGACAGAGAAACCTGGCGTGTTGCAGTCCATGGGGTTGCAAAGAGTTGGACACGACTGAGCAACTGAACTGAACTTTCCCAAAACACAACTTTATTAATAAATATTATGCCCTATCCAATATAATGCTTCATAGCTATTTGGGGGCTAAAACTAACACACAAAAAAAGATATAAGCATATGATTACTTATATACATATATTCTGTGCTTACTTAAGCAGAGATTCAAGAGAATAAATAGAAAACATGAGAATTAATTAGAGTTTAACAATGTCATTAGTTAAATATAAACTAAAATCTTTCACTTTTATCAACAAGAAACAATTAGAGATATAAACGATGTGCCCATGGCTGTGGTTTTTAGCTGTAAATCTTTGTAATTTTTGGCCTGTCAAATATTTTGTCCATGATTATTCTGACTTGGAATATCAAGAATTGTAGAGACATCATGCTCAACTTGGAAGACATGTGCAATAATTCAGTTCAGTTCAGTCACTCAGTCATGTCTGACTCTTTGTGACCCCATGGACCACAGCACGCCAGGCTTCTCTGTCCATCACTAACTCCCAGAGTTTACCCAAACGCATGTACAATGAGTTGGTGATGCCATCAAACCATCTCATCCTCTGTTGTCCCCTTCTCCTCCTGCCCTCAATCTTTCCCAGCATGAGGGTCTATTCAAGTGAGTTAGTTCTTCACATCAGGTGGCCAAAGTATTGGAGTTTTAGCTTCAACATCAGTCTTTCAAATGATGACTCAGGACTGATCTCCTTTAGGATGGACTGGTTGGATCTCCTTGCAGTCCAAGGAACTCTCAAAAGTCTTCAAAAGCACAATTCAAAAGCACATTTCAAAAGCAAAAATTCTTTCGCACTCAGCTTTCTTTATAGTCCAACTCTCCCATCCAAACATTACCACTGGAAAAACCATAGCCTTGACTAGATGGACCTTTGTTGGCAATGTGATGTCTCTGCTTTTTAATATGCTGTCTAGGTTGGTCATAACTTTTCTCCCAAGGAGTAAGCGTTTTTTAATTTCATGGCTGCAGTCACCATCTGCAGTGATTTTGCAGCCCCCAAAAATAAAGTCTGACACTGTTTCCACTGTTTCCCCATTTGTTTCCCATGAAGTAATGGGACCAGATGCCATGATCTTAGTTTTCTGAATGTTGACTTTTAGGCCAACTTTTCACTCTCCTCTTTCACTTTCATCAAGAGGCTCTTTAGTTCTTCTTCACTTTCTGCAATAAGGGTGATGTCATCTGCATATCTGAGGTTATTGATATTTATCGCAGCAATCTTGATTCCAGCTTATGTTTCTTCCAGTCCAGGGTTTCTCATGATGTACTCTGTATATAAGTTAAACAAGCAGGGTGACAATACACAGCCTTGATGTACTGTTTTTCCTATTTGGAACCAATCTGCTGTTCCATGTCCAGTTCTAACTGTTGCTTCCTGACTTGCATACCAATTCCTCAAGAGGCAGGTCAGGTGGTCTGGTATCCCCATCTCTTTCAGAATTTTCCACAGTTTGTTGTGATCCACACAGTCAAAGGCTTTGGCATAGTCAATAAAACAGAAATAGATGTTTTTCTTGAATTCCTTTGCTTTTTTGATGATCCAACAGATGTTGGAAATTTGATCTCTGGTTTCTCTGCCTTTTCTAAAACCAGCTTGAACATATGGAAGTTCACGGTTCACATATTGCTGAAGCCTGGCTTGAAAAATTTTGAGCATTACTTTACTAGCGTGTGAGATGAGTGCAATTGTGCAGTAGTTTGAGCATTCTTTGGGACTGCCTTTCTTAGGGCTTGAAATGAAAACTGACCTTTTTCAGGCCTGGGGACACTGCTGAGTTTTCCAAACTTGCTGGCATATTGAGTGCAGCACTTTCATAGCATTATTTTTTAGGATTTGAAGCAGCTCAACTGGAATTGCATCACCTCCACTAGCTTTGACATAGTATTGCTTCCTAAGGCCCACTTGATTTTACATTGCAGGATGTCTCTCTCTAGGTGAGCAATCACACTATCATGATTATCTGGGTCGTGAAGATCTTTTTTGTATACTTCTTCTGTGTATTCTTGCCACCTCTTCTTAATATCTTCTGCTTCTGTTTGGTCTATACCATTTACGTCCTTCATTGAGCCCATCTTTGCATGAAATATTCCTTTGGTATCTCTAATTTTCTTGAAGAGATCTCTAGCCTTTCCCATTCCATTATTTTCCTCTATTTCTTTGCACTGATCACTGAGGAAGGCTTTCTTATCTGTCCTTGTTATTCTTTGGAATTCTGCATTCAGATGGGTATATCTTTCCTTTTTTTCCTTTGCTTTTCACTTCTCTTCTTTTCATAGATATTTGTAAGGCCTCCTCAGACAGCCATTTTGCATTTTTGCATTTCTTTTTCTTAGGGATGGTCTTGATCCCTGTCTCCTGTACAGTCTCATGAACCTCTATCCATAGTTCATCAGTCACTCTGTCTGTCAGATCTAGTCCCATAAATCTATTTCTCACTTCCACTGTATAATCATAAGGGATTTGATTTAGGTCATATCTGAATGGTCTAATGGTTTCCCCTACTTTCTTCAATTTAAGTCTGAATTTGGCAATAAGGAGTTCATGATCTGAGCCATAGTCAGCTCCCAGTCTTGTTTTTGATGACTGTATACAACTTCTCCATCTTTGGCTGCAAAGAATATTATCAATCTGATTTTAGTGTTGGCCATCTGGTGATGTCCACGTGTAGAGTCTTCTCTTGTGTCGTTGGAAGAGGGTGTTTGCTAAGACCAGTGTGTTCTCTTGGCAAAACTCTATTAGCCTTTGCCCTGCTTCATTCTGTACTCTAAGGCCAAATTGGCCTGTTACTCCAGGTGTTTCTTGACTTCCTACTTTTGCATTCCTGTCCCCTATAATGAAAAGGACATCTTTTTGGGGTGTTAGTTCTAAAAAGTCTTGTAAGTCTTCATAGAACCATTCAACTTCAGCTTTTTCAGCATTACTGGTTGGGCTACAGACTTGGATTACCATGATATTGAATGGTTTGCCTTGGAAACAAACAGAGATCATTCTGTCATTTTTGAGATTGCATCCAAGTACTGCATTTTGGAATCTTTTGTTGACTATGATGGCTACTCCATTTCTTCTAAGGGATTCCTGCCCACAGTAGTAGATATAATGGTCATTTGAGTTAAATTGACCCATTCCAGTCCATTTTAGTATGCTGATTCCTAGAATGTCAGCATTCACTCTTGCCATCTCCTGTTTGACCACTTCCAGTTGGCCTTGATTCATGGACCTAACATTCCAGGTTCCTATGCAGTATTGCTCTTTACAACATCAGAGCTCGCTTCTATCACCAGTCACATCCACAGCTGGGTGTTGTTTTTTGCTCCATCCCTTCATTCTTTCTGGAGTTATTTCTCCACTGATCTCCAGTAGCTTACTGGGCACCTACCCACCTGGGGAGTTCATCTTTCAGTGCAATAATTAGGTGCTCACAAAATTCGACTATAATCCAGTGGACACAGCAGAGAAGACTTCTTGGAAGAAGGGAAATTATATGACTTAAGGGAATAAGTTTTATTAAAATTGAGTCCAACATTTGGAAATTTGTAAATGAAACAAAAGCAAGGGCTAGTGAATGGCCTAGGAATAGTAACAGACACTTATAGAAAGAGTTAGCAGTATAAAGCCAACCAAAACCAGGTTTTTGTTACTATATTTGCACTGTTTGAATTCTTTTGATTTGGTAGCAGACTCAAGACTGTTCAGTAGGATCAAATAGCACAGTCAGGGTACAAAAAGATTATTTTTCCTTTAAACATACTTCATATTGTGCAAATACTTGTCTATCTTTTGACTTTGACTGAAAAACTACTCTCTTGTTTTATAGGACACATTTATTGATACCAAAAGTAAAATATTTTGCAATTGGCCATCATGCATGGAGTCTAAACCTCCAGTGTGACACCAAAATACTTCACCCTCAGTGGGATTCCTGGACTGGAACCTCCACACATCTAGATCTCAATGCCATTCTGACTCATGTACATCATTGCTGTCATGGGGAACTGTGGGCTTATCTATCTTATCTGCCATGAGGAAGCCCTTCACTAGCCCATGTATTACTTCCTAGCCTCATTGTCCCTTACAGATGCTAGTGGGTGCCCTTCATTTGTTCCCAATATGTTGTGTATCTTTTGGCTCAGTCTCAGAGAGATTGACTTTAATGCTTGCCTTGTGCAGATGTTTTTCATCCTCATGCTGACAGGCATGGGGTCTGGCATGCTCATGGTTATGACTCTGGATTGCTATGTGACCATTTGCTACCCTCTGTCTTATTCTTCCCTGCTAGCTAAGATGGTAGAGAACCTGGCTGCAATGCAGGAGACTGGGGTTCAATCTCTGGGTTAGGAAGATCCCCTGGAAAAGGAAATGGCAACCCACTCCAGGATTCTTGCCTGGAAAACCCCATGGACAGAGGAGCCTGGCAGGCTACAGTCCATGTGGTCGCAAAGAGTCGGACACAACTGAGCAACTAACACACACCATGATATTCTTCCATCCTCACCAACACTGTAATTACGAAAGTTGACTTGTCACCTTGACTTCAAGTGTGTTGCCTATGATACCATTCACTTTCCTGATCAAGTGTCTTCCCTACTGCAAAGGCAAACTTATTCAACACACTTACTGTGAACATATGTCTCTCACCAAACTATCCTGTGGCAACATCAAGAATAATGCCATCAATGGTCTCATAGCTGCCACATTGATTTGAGGGTTTGATATTTTCTGCATTTTTATATCATACCATATTTATGCATGCTGTAGGAAATCTATCTTCTGCAGATGCCCATCACAAAGACTTCAGCACCTGTACATCACATATATGTGTTATTGTCATCATGTATGTCCCAGCCTCCCTCACTCATCATTTTGGGGAACACAATACTTGACCATATCAACATTTCAAAAGCCAACCTCTATCTACTGCTGTCCCCCAACTTGAATCCAATTGTCTATGGTGTGAAGACCAAGCAGATCTGTGAAGGAGTGATCAAGCTGTTTCTTAGAGAGAAAGACACTCTGAATGTAAGACAAATCTAATACATAGAATCTGGATTTAGCATAATTATAAAGAAATATATAGAAAGGAAGAGAAAAAGCATAAAACTCAATAACCATGAGGTCAAAAGAAAATACCTGTCAATATTCTCTTATGAGATTTATGAAACAATCACAAAATTTATAATCTGAGAACTCTAATTTGAGAGAAAACATAAAATTGACAAGAAACTGTTGTATTCCCCTGCAGTTTAACTTTAGTTAGATCTTGTGGAATGGATGTGCAGAATGAAATAATAGAATGTACAACTTGAAGTAAATGCTTGATGATGAATGCACTTTGATCCAAACACTGTAAGGGAGTATATAGTAAAGAATAAAGAAGGTCTGGTAGCCTGGAGAAACGCTAGCGGTTTGAGGAAGGCACCTAAGTGAACTGTCATGTGTGTTACAGGGAAGCAAGAGACACTTACCTGAATGTGCTGATTTCCAAGGGTCTTTGTCAACCTTTTTGTTCAATATTTATGTGACACTTGTATAACTTAAGAGGAATAAAAAAGCCTTGACTGTTAATTTATTTCTGATTTTTGTGTTACTAGGAAATTATTTGGATGCCTTTGACTGTGTCAGTGTAAATACAAATGAAGTGGGAGTAGATATGATTGCTAGAGCTGCTCATAATCTGGAATATACTCCTTTGAGTTTATTTCAAACAGAATCTTGAAAGGTACACAGGATAATATTTGATGGCTATGTGAGGAAAGGATTTATAAGTACAGGAAAGCAGACTTGAAGAACATCTATGTACTCAGCCAATTAAAGATGTCTGAGCTAACTACTTCCCTTAATTTTAACATTGAAAGAGCAACAATTAATCATCAGGGACAATAAAGAGAAGAGCACCTTATTTAGACATCTGGAAATATGAATAATAAAAGAGATGAAAGAGGAATCATAAATGTGGTATTCAGAAACAGTGATAGTGAATGAAAAGTGAAGAAAATAAGGGCATAATTCAAGAGAAAACTGAAGAAATAGAATGGGATCAGGAAATGGTTACAAACAGAGGAAGAGTTAGAAATATTAGATTAAGATTATGCTCATCATTTGCTAATATGGATAATATATTTTAGTATAATGTTATAGGGACAGGAGGGCTACAGTCTATGAGGTCATAAAGAGTTGGACACAACTTGGCAACTGAACAACAACAAATATATGATAAAATAATTGTGAACTATAATGAAAATTCCATGTATTTTTGCAAGATGAATTCTGATACTTGGAAGAAAAACCTGAATTTCTAAAAAATTTAAAATGAATTTTTTTAAAAAAATAAAATAATTTAAGTGTTTGCATGTAATAAAAATTGTAAACTGATAATCATAAAAAATTCTCTCTTCTTGACTTCTCTTTTTGGATTTGGTAAATTTTGCCCATCATGTATCCTCACTTAAATCATATCCACACACTAGGAAACAGATCAAGAAATTTACCTAAAACTGCCATTTTGAAACATATATATATATTTCACTGAATTTTTACTTCAAAATTATGACATAGCTATTATTAGCCACATTTTTATATAAAGGAATATATATATTCCTAGACTTTTTATATCTCAGAATATTAAAATTAAAGTTTAAATTCAATAATGTAAATAAGCTGCATTGCGGGGAGAATGTATGGGAGGCAACAATAATAAAAAGTGAAGCAAGAACATAAATTTTTTAAAAATCTGAAAAAATAAAATGCAATAAATGACATATATCTGAGACACTGAGTAAGAATTCCAAATTAATTTTATGTTATCTTCCCCATTATTAACACAAAATTGGTTTCACAGAAAATAAATACAACAACAACAATATAATTCTGAATTGTGACTTACAACTAAAAAATTAGAGCAAGCAGGCTGAATCATTGAGGAATTTTTAAATAATTATAAAATAAATGATGATGAAAGAATATTCTACTCAGTATTTATGAGAAGGAAGAGAGAGAAAAGCATAGAAAGAGGAAAATGAGAGAGAAGGAGAGAAGTAAAGAAATGGAAAGAAAAGTGGATGGAATTTCAAATTCCATCTTGTGCCCTAGTAACAAAGTTGTGAGGCTAGGCTCAGTGGCTTCGTGAAAAAGACTCAGTCTTCCCACATTCAACCTCACATAGTTTGATTAGATCTAGAACCAATGTATTAAGTACAAAGAACTCCCACACATATTTCAGTTTAATTAAATAATTCCTTTAAAATATGATATATTTCCAAAGGAAAGGAAGTATAAAGAAATTGGGGTGGGAGGAGGATTCAGGATTGGGAGCTCGTATACACCCGTTGTGGATTCATGTCAATGTATGGCAAAACCAATATGGTATTGTAAAGTAAAATAAAGTAAAAATAAAAATTTAAAAAAAAAAAAGTCTAAGTAGGGAATTGCCAAAATATATGAGGGAAAAAAAAAAAGAAATTAAAAGGGGATGCCAAGGTAGTGAAAATTATCTTCCTTCTACAGAATCTCCAGAATCATTTGGCCACTTCTATATGGACACATGTGTAGATATACAGACATAAAGAAAATAGAACAACAAAACAGTACAACTAGGAGAGCACAAAGTTCAGTGAGCATTCCACATGACCTTTTCACAAGACTCTGCCAACAGTATGGTTTTATGTTTTAATGAGCTGGAAAAGTTAAGCCAAAATTATAACTAGAATCTTATCTCCCTCTTTCCCTGAGTTCTGTCTCTCTGAATCCATGAATAACAAATTTATTTGTTCCCTTTGAAATGAAAAACACCATACACCTACCTTGTCTTTCAAAGTAACTTTAAGCTATTTCCAAAGCAATTTTATAGAATGCTAAAAATTGAACAAGATGGCATAGAGATGGCTTAATTATTTTGCAGGATAATTAGAGATTTTGAGTTTACCATTTCTATGTTTGAGCTCAGAAGTCAAAGACATCTCAGTTAACAGAAAAGAAGTTTAATATTAGTCTGGTATTTTCCCCCAGTTCCTTTGGAACAATAAATATCTATAGAGATACTAGACAATTGTGCTTATCTATTTACCTTTGGATATTTTATGTTAAAAGATCAAAGGCACAGATTTTTTTATACAATCAATACTATCTTCATCCACCCAAACACACCCTAAGCCCCCAGGTAACAACAGCACACAAAGAGTTTGTAGGCTACTGTGTATGGGGTTGTGTGCAAGCAATGCTGAATGTTCTGAGGAGAAAGAGTCGTGTGTATCAAGTGGAGCATTTTGCTAAGCACAGTTCTCGAGAGTAAAATATTGCACCCTAGAGTAGTGATACGGAGAAGGCAATGGCACCCCACTCCAGTACTCTTGCCTGGCAAATCCCATGGACGGAGGAGCCTGGTGGGCTGCGGTCCATGGGGTCGCGAAGAGTTGGACATGGCTGAGCGACTTCACTTTCACTTTTCACTTTCATGCATTGGAGAAGGAAATGGCAACCCACTCCAGTGTTCTTGCCTGGAGAATCCCAGGGACAGAGGAGCCTGATGGGCTGCCGTCTATGGGGTCGCAGAGTCGGACACAACTGAAGCAACTTAGAAGCAGCAGCAGCAGAGTAGTGATAAGCACTTGGGTTGCACTTAAATCTGGAATTCTGAGGCCATAAAAGAAGAAAATCAAGCAAAACGGAAAGAAAGAGAAATGAAAGAATTACAGAAGAAAAGGAAAAGGAGAGAGAAAAAGAAATTTTAAGGGAGGTTATTACAATCTGAATACTGTACAAGACATGGTACAATGGGAAAGAACAAATAGTGATGTTTGTAAGCAAAAGGGAAAAAAAAGACTTGAGGTGGGGGACAATTATTCTTCTTAATCATTACTTAAAGTATAGGGGCCTTATTTAGACTAAAATTCTTAACTTTTTGTTCTAACTCATTCATCTGAATAAGAAGCTTCGATTGGGCATCTGATATTAGTGAGTTATGATTTGAGCCCTGTTCCCTCACACTCGTCAACCTCTCTCTAAATAGACCATACATTCTGATCTATCCACATTGGTGTGGTTAGTGGCCAGCCCCTCCCATTGAGATTTTCGTTTGTCTATGCTGCCTGAGTGAGCAAACTCACCTAAATTGGGGGCAAAATGTAAACAAGGCTTTTTGACTGAAGATCTAAAGCTTTATTTTCCCCGATGTGTGTCATAAAATTGTTGATATTTTGATGCTAATTTTCTTGCCTCTGATAGAACTGGCTGAACTGAGGTGGAAAAGGCAGAGGTGTTATTGAGTTTACTGTTTTATATAGTGTTAGAGAATGTTCTAAATTTTGTTCTCTTACATGTAGCTGTCCAGTTATTTTATTCTCTTACTTGTAAACTGTCCATTTATTAAGATACTGTCTTTTCTCCATTGTAAGTTTTTGCCTCCTCTGTTGTAGATTGCTGCTGCTGCTAAATCGCTTCAGTCGTGTCCGACTCTGTGCGACCCCATAGATGGCAGCCCACCAGGCTCCCCCATCCCTGGGATTCTCCAGGCAAGAACACTGGAGTGGGTTGCCATTTCCTTCTCCAATGCATGAAAGTGAAAAGTAAAAGTGAAGTCGTTCAGTCATGTCCGACTCTTAGTGACACCATGGACTGCAGCCTACCAGGGTCCTCTGCCCATGGGATTTTCCAGGCAAGAGTACTGGAGTGGGGTGCCATTGCCTTCTCCGCTATTGTAGATTAATTGACCATAACTGCATGGGTTTATTTCCGGGTTCTCTATTCTGTTTCGATGACAATAGTTAAGTTCCAGTGTATGCTGTCTCCAGCTCTTGTTCTTTCTCAGGATTTCGGTGGCTATTCAAAGTCTTTTGTATTCCCACAAACATTTTATAATAATTTGTTCTAGTTCTCTGAAAAAACACTATTGGTAATTTGAGAGAGATTGCATTGAATTTGTTGGTTGCCTTGGATAGTTTTGCCGTTTAACAATATTGATTTTTCCAACTCAAGAACAAGGCATACCTTTCCATATCTCTGAATCATCTACAGTTTTCTGTATCAGTATTTTATAGTTCCTAGTATATAAGTATTTCAGCTTTTCTGCAAAATAGCCATACAACTTTAAACTTTCCCCAATATCGTGTTAGAGTATCACAGTATCAGGGGAGTTTTGCGATACACTTTTAATGGTTAATTGAGACAATTCCAACATTTTCTCTATTTAACAGGAATCTTTACATATTCACCATTGAGAATGACAAAAATCATTTCAATTTGCTTTTCAATCATTCCAGAATTAGTCTTCTTCATAATAAAATAGTACAGGGTAAACTCAGGTAATAAAATATAAGATAAATGTAAAACTAATTTGCCACAATATATACACATATATATAATATGCTCACATGTGCAGGTTTGTGTATTTATTAGCGTATCTAGTAAACTCAGGGCAAACCACAAAGTAGGCACAAAATATTTCTATTATTCTTATATGATATATTTTATTCTCTGTATCTGTCACTTTCAATTTCTGCCTCTCTCTCTAAATATAAAACATAAAATAAATAGTATATATATATATATATTTTTTTTTATTACATAGTTAGATCATTATTTTATAAATCAAGATAAGTGAAAAGCAAATAATTCTTATGATTATCAGAACTCTTGGTTAGAAACCACACCTGGGGGAAGATATTTAACTTTAATACTCTTATCAACATCTCTCCTGCTGATAATTATGAATATAAAAGCTGATAAATATAGAAATAATTTTGAAAGTCCCAAAGGAATTTTATTCTACACTGAGCCCTCTGATATATCAATGTGGAGATCCAATCAGTTGTAAACACCCAAGTATGTAGAATCCTCAAAAGACACAGAAATTCTATGTAGAGGTGGAAACTGGTTGTTGTAAGTCTGACACTCAGAAGTTTCAGTCATGCCCATGAGTCTGGTCTTTGCCCACACTGAGGTGAGTTTCAGAGAGTCCCAAAGACTTGCACTTTCCCCAAATGTAAAGATTTTCATACAAGAAATGCAATTTCTTTGAGATGTTGTTGATTAGAAACTCAGTATTTCTTTTTGACTCTAAGCATAATAGATGACTATTTCTCTGGGGACTAAGGAAAGAAACAACATCCCCTAATTGTGAAATATATTTAAAACTACCTCCTGGCTCACTAACGATGAACTACAGACAACACTGGACTTGAAAGGGAGGAAAACAAAAGTTTTTGCCTTCATTAATAGATATCTATACTCAAAACTGCTTCTAGGAGAATGGATTTTGTGGAAAGTAGTTGATGAGTATACTTGAATCTTGGAAGGTAGTGAGAGGAATTTCTGAGTGGCTTCCCTGTAGATATTTGCTTGCTGTTCAGTTTCTGAGTGGCGCCTGACTCTTTTTGGAATCCCACAGAAGTAGCCTGCCAGGCTCCTCTGTCCATGGTAGTCTCCAGACAAGAATACTGGAGTGGGTTGCCATTTCCATCTCCAGAGGATCTTCCTAACCCAGGGATCAAACTCTTGTCTCCTGCATTGCAGGTGGATTCTTTACCACTGAGCCACCACGGAAGCAGAAATCTCATGCCACCCCCTACCAGGTTTTATACAGTGTCTATGTGAACAAGTCCAGGAATAGGGATCTGGCTATTTCACAGATAAGTGCACTCTCTGTAGATAGGTCCTTTACATAAAGACTGACTTTCTATGTAACTTTACACATTTATTCTATCTCTTCTCTAAGATAGTAATAAGAGCAAGCTATTTCTTTCTTCCTCTGTCATCACAAATTAAGCTAGTTATGTCCAGTTAATGCGGTTCTTCAGTTTAGGCAACAGATATAGAATGATTAAACACACAGCTTCAAGGTCAAACAAACCTGGATTTGAATCCTGGCTTTACCAATTTCTAAATTTTTGCTGACATACTTCTCATCAAGTTACCTTGAACTTACATTTCCTCATATATAAAATGAGGATGGTAACATACACCCTAGCCATTGATACAAATTTGAAGGTAGAAGTCAACCTCCATTGGAATATTAGCTCCACGAATGGAGATGGTTTTTTCTATTTCAGTCATGAATATATCTCTAGAAACTAGAATGATATCAATAAGCCTCTGTTAAATATATACATTTTAGCTTATAGCCAGAGAGTTATTATATTATTATAATTTGTAATGTACATTAATGACTTATTAGACACCAGTTGGAGGATTAACTTCTATTTACCCATTCTAACACCTCTGATTATGTACTTTTATCATCTCCCTCCTTCTTTAATAGTCGCAAAAATTTTAAAAAGGAAGATGTGAGACTTGTTCAAGTCCATCATGGAGTCTGGGTGTCTATGTGTCTCTAAATAAGCATACAATAAAACTTTGCTCTCATATTTTCAGAGATCCATCTACTTTTCCTATTACAAATATATTTTAAGTTTTAAAATAGCTCATGTTATAGCAGAATCATCTGGCAGGGAGGGTATAAAAAGAAATCTTACTGAAGATAACAGGAAAAGAACTAGCACTGAATTTATCTGTTCATCTGTTTATGATTTAATAAGTGTGGATAGATTATTTAGTTATATGGTGTTGATGTTTAGAAGATCCTGAGGATTTGCCATAATCAATTTTAGTTTACAAGCCAGATGAGCAGAGCCAAAAGTTTTTCCTCCTCTGATATCTTAATATCTTGGTCTTTTCTTTTCAGTCTTGTGGCTTTAGTGCCCTCGAACTATCTTAGAAAGAAGCAGACATCAGAGGTGGAATCTCATGTATGCCAACTCTCTTTGCAGAAGTTCCAATTGCTACATGCTTACCTGCTACCTGGAATCAGCAAGAACTTGCAGGGATTTAGCTGGGTGAGATGTCCCTAGATTTCTTTTCAGAGTTGAGACATTTATTATTATTTTTCTAAGATATGAGAATATATTTTAATCTTGGAGTTCCTAGTTACTAGCACTTGCTATCTAAAATTCACCTCTCAATCATCTCAATATAATTGAGGTTTTTCAAAATCTCATATTACCTGTCCTATCCTAAAGGGCAGAATGGCACTTGAATTACAGCAGAGCTGAGCAGCTCTGATTGAATTTACTATATTAATCAGGGCAATTTTGATCACATGTGATGTTTATCCTGAGGTAAGGGGCACTCTTACCTCACCTTACTTCACCTGAGGTGTAGTACACATAAGAGATGCAGGTTTGATCCCTGGGTCAGAAAGATCCCCTGGAGGAGGGCATGGCAACCCACTCTAGTACTCTTGCCTGGAGAAGCCCAGGGACAGAGGAGCCTAGTGGGCTAAAGTCCATAGGGTCAAAAAGAATCAGACATGACAAGCAACTTAGCACACATGCAAGAAATTATAATAATAGTGACAACAACTGCAATACTACTGCTAATATATTTTGTATAACACTAAGTGTTATGCACAGTTTTAGCACAACACATAGATTATCTTACTGAGCAATATTGACAACTTTCTGAGCCAGGCACCATTATTATTTTCATTTTATATTGAGAAAACAGATATAAAATGGCTAAATAACTCATCAATATCATATCCTAGGTAAGAATCAGAGATGGAATATGAATTTAGATAAGGTGACCCCAAGGAACTTAATCAATTATTCTCATTTGAAAAGTCATTTTGGTCATTGTTGTTTTACATTTTGTTTTCAAGTCTTCTGCTCACCTCTGAGTTATTTTCTTGTCCAGGAAAGGACCACTTTTAAAGAATGTAACATGCCCTCCTCCTGTCAGCCATTATGTTTGGAGCCAACAGCTCCAGTCTAACCCCAAAATTCTTTATCTTGAATGGTGTTCCTGGGCTGGAAACCGCACACATCTGGATCTCCCTGCCATTCTGCTTCATGTACATCATTGCTGTTGTGGGCAACTGTGGACTCATCTACCTCATTGGCCATGAGGGGGCCCTGCATCACCCCATGTACTACTTTCTGGCCCTGCTCTCCTTCACAGATGTCACCCTGTGCACCACCACGGTACCCAACATGCTGTGCATATTCTGGTTCAACCTTAAGGAGATTGACTTCAATGGCTGCCTGGCTCAGATGTTTTTTGTCCACATGTTGACTGGGATGGAGTCTGGGGTGCTCATGCTCATGGCGCTGGACCGCTATGTGGCCATCTGCTACCCCTTACGCTATGCCAGCATCCTCACCAGTGCTGTCATTGCCAAGGCTGGTCTTGCCACTCTGCTGAGGGGTGTGATGCTCATCTTTCCATTCACTTTCCTTACCAAGCGCCTGCCCTATTGTCGAGGCAACTTCATTCCCCACACGTACTGTGACCACATGTCTGTAGCCAAGGTGTCCTGTGGCAAAGTCAAGGTCAATGCTATTTATGGTCTGATGGTTGCTCTCCTCATTGGTGTGTTTGACATGAGCTGTATTGCAGTGTCTTACACTATGATCTTGCGAGCTGTGGTGAGCCTGTCATCCACAGATGCTCGTCACAAAGCCTTCAGCACCTGTACATCACATATCTGTGCTATTGTGATCACCTATATCCCAGCTTTTTTCACTTTTTTCACCCACCGTTTTGGAGGACACAGTATCCCTCACCACATACACATCATTGTGGCCAACCTTTATCTGCTACTGCCTCCTACAATGAACCCAATTGTTTATGGTATCAAGACCAAACAGATTCGTGAGGGTGTGATCAAATTTTTACTTGGAGAGAAGTTTGTTTTTACCCAAGACACATAAATCTTAAAATAGATACATTGATTGGGGTGGGTGATGAGGGGGGTAAAATTGAATGAAGAAGAAATTTGTAAAAGATCTGAGTAAATTTGTAAAAGAAGCAAGAAATTTGCAAAAGCTGTGAAATGTTTGTAAAAAAAATAGTATTAAAGAGTAAGTAAGTCCTCCAGTAGATAGATTCTTTGAAACCTTTTAAAGTATACATTATGGAATTTTTTTTCTGTGTAGAGGTCTACCAAAAAAGAAAATGCAGAATAAAGAAGTAACATACTCATTTCTTATAGATTTTATATTTTACATAAGGGTTAATAGACTCATGACATGTGAACAGATAGGTAAGAAAATGAAAAACACAGGCCTAATGTCAATACAAGCATTGTGTGTAAGAACAAGAAGCTGTGGTGATGTGTAGCAAGCACATCCTCTCTATAAAGGACAGATTCTACTCAAATCAACGCATTATTGCTATGGGGTTATGTGGGCCAAGTATTAAATACTTTCCAGTATTTTTTTAAGCAAGCTAAATTCAAATGTTTTGTGAAATCTCCCAATTTTAACTATCAACTAAATATTTTAAAATATTTTTCATTGTATACATATCTAAGTTTTCTATTTTTTTCATTTCATCAGTTTGGAACCCTCCGTTTAAAATACACCTAAAAATATAATTGTGATATTATCAGTCAAGCAAGCAAAGGCACTTGTTTAGTTTCTAGTATATGTAATAATTCATTTACTCACTAATTTTTTTTCAAGATACTTATTAAGGTCATATTGTGGGTCATACCTTGGCTTTAATGAAAGAAAGGCAGAACTGAGCATGATGTAATCCCTGGCCTCAAGGTGCTTGGAAGCTAGATTTTAGCCAGGGATCATGAGAGGAAACATGTGAAAGAGAAGTGGATAGAAAGTGGATTCAATATGGAGAGAGAAAAAAATCAGTGTAGAAGAGTTGGGGAACACATTAATTTTGGATTTGAAGAGTTCCAAAGTATAAATTTTGTGTCTTAATTTCTAATTACAAGACTTTGACAGACTTTAATCTCTCTAAATCTCAGCTTCCATGCTTTTTATCAAATGATGGTAGTGGCTTAAACGGCAGAGAAAATTTTATGTAGAATTTTCCTTTTTGTGCCATAAAAACAATTTTATTTCATTAATTCAAGAATTAGGTGATCAATTATTTCATCCATTGATGCCAGCATGGTTGCTTTCCTGTCCTGAATCCATCATGTCCCTCAATGCCAGGTCTTAATAGTCTAGGTATTTCTTTACTCTTGTATAGGCTATATTGACAGGATGTCTAGAAAGACTGACAGTCAATTCCAAGTTGTCCAGTAAGACTTATGCCAATTTTACCTTGTAAGTACATTGTTCATGCTCATTAATTTATAAACTACAGATGTGACCAGTAGTTCAACTTTTTTAGATATTATCTTACACAAGTAATCCAAGTTGCCAATAAGAGTAACAATATCATTGAAGGTGAAGGTGAAGTCACTCAGTCGTGTCCAACTCTTTGTGACCCCGTGGACTGTAACCTACTAGGCTTCTCCGTCCATGGGATTCTTCAGGCAAGAATACTAGAGTGGATTGCCATTTCCTTCTCCAGGGGATCTTCCTGACATTAGTAAAGATTTAAGCCAGATTCTCCTTAACCAAACTATTTTATTAGTATTTTGCCTAAACTGAGAAAAGGACCATTCAGAGTAGAAATTTGACTCTTCTTATGTATCATAAGATTGGTTATACAAGAAGACTCATCAGCTTTAAAGGCGCAACATTCAGTACATATTATAGCCTAAGTCCCACCCTTGGGAAGCTGAGGGACATGTGATTCTGTAGGACCACTTTTGTCATCATGGAGACTTCAAATTTACCAAGTTAATGGCTTGATTACTATCATTCAAAGCTTGCTGAGTAAATTTTGTTAAAGCCTCTATGTGATTAATGACATCCTTCATTCCAAGTAAAGCAGCTCGGTGACCTTACCACTAGAAAACTTATTGGACCCAGTGTGATACATTAAAAGTAAATTGGCAGGGTCATTTTCAACGCTACCCATAGGCAAACCTGAGTGAGTGAGTGAAAGTTGCTCAGTTGCTCAGTTCTCAAAGGATTGAACCGAGGTCTCCTGAATTGCAGGCAGGTTCTTTACCAGCTGAGCCACAAGGGAAGCACAAGAATACTGGAGTGGGTAGCCTATCCCTTCTCCAGTGGAGATGGGAATCAAACCAGGGTCTCCTGCACTGCAGGCAGATTCTTTACCAACTGAGCCATCAGGGAAGCTCTATCAGGCAAACCTGAGTCCAAAGGAACCCAATTGTGCATCTTCCTACCAACCTGGGGTGAGCCAAGACCATAAGTTTGTTCCACAAATCCACTGGGTCCGAGTATTTTCCTGGTCATCTCAATCAGTTACAAAACAATTACTGAATCTGAAAGGCAATGATATATCCAGTGTTCATAAGGCACACCGCTCAATTTCCTAGTGTTATTAGGCTGATTATCCTTAAAATGATTTAACTATTCCCAACATGAGGACCTTTAAACTTAAATGACCATTGCTTTTTGTTAGCCATGTAAATTCATTTTATAATTGAGGAAGTGGCCCTTCTAATAACAGGGAAGTTATATTCTTTGACTGTAATTTAGCTCTTTGCTCTAATGGAGTCTGTGTAACTTTAAAGAAAGCTCCCATTTATGGCAACTATGATTGATCAACAACACAAAAGGGTCTTATCTAGTAATATCAATAGTGATCAGAACAGAACTATAACTTCCTTCTGTTAAACTTCCTAAAGGGCCATCCAACTAGAACAATGAAGAGGACAGATCAACCTAGGTAACCTAGGAGTACTAGAAACTGGCCACTAAACTAAAGTTGAACTGGTTTTTAATACTTGAATATGATTGATTCCAAGAGAGAAGTACATTTATTTATAAGCAAAAGTGTGAACAATCATCAAGATAATCATATACAGACCCGGTCCAGCATTTTGGGTCAGTTGTCTACATCAGATGTTCTCTTCTTCTTTCTATGAATTGCAATCCATTCAGGAGAGGAGTCCTAATATGATTCCTTTCAATGTGGCTGTAAAAAGTCTTTTATCTGATGTCTTTTCCAATGTGCATAATCTCCGGGTTTCAGATCATGGGGCATCTAATCTTCATCTAAAGGTAGATTACTGTGGTAAACTGGTAAGGCTGCTAGGAAACCCTGTAAGCATGATACCAAGTCATTTTTCCAAGAGTTTTCACAGGTCCATAAATTTATTTTAGTTTTTTAAAGCAGTTTGATCATATCTGATTTTATGGATATTCACAAATATAATATTCCAATCAACATCATAGTAATATAACCAATGTTTCCAGTTAAGTCTGTTATAAGGAGACACCTTTATTGAACTTATGCAAGTAACTATATTACTAAAAATAAAAATGCTCACTAAGAGTTTCCAAATTCTGGCTGAATTAGGTAGATAGAAAAAATAAATATTTCAATTCTACTTATAAAAGTACAATTTACTAAATTTCTGTAAGTCATAATTAGTTTAAGGGGAAAGATTTCCTAATACACAGAAAGCAAAAATCAATTCAGTAATACTTTAGACAAAAGACATAAAACTTATGACCTTCTTCACTAGTTCACACAGTCCTATGTAATTAATTCTTGATCTTAATCTTTTGTCAACAGTTTTTTTATGAAGTCATCAGAGTTTTCATTAGAATTCTTTAATTTCTTGCCCAATTCAGTGTTACGATCTAAAATTTATCAGAAATGTGTCATTGTCTAAAAGTCCTTTCAATGAATCTTCTTGAAAATGAAGCATTTTTGCAAAAACATCGGAGACAACAATAATTGTCAATAAATGACAAAGACTTTGCAGGTCCTGGTTAACGATCTGATTACAATGCAAGTGAGAAAGAAATTTGGTTATTTTTGTGACATATAATACTTTATGATAATAACTAGAATTATGAAAGATAATATGCTAGGACATACACAAATTTTAGAAATTTAATACTATATAATTTCTAGGACATTTAAATTGTGACATTTACTCATATAACTTAATGAAGTTTAGCACCACTCATTTAACAGTGTTTCCATGCAATTTAATATACTAAGCAACCGTAATTAATTTAATATCTCTCTACACATTTGAGAACCCCTCCAAAGCATTCCAAAGCTATTTAGATATCAGAAGACATTTAATTAAAATCTGACCTTTGAAAAGTTTGTAAGAAGTATACAAAACAGTCTTCAAGAGATTTTAAAACACTTGGTCAAGAAGGATCATAGGCTATTGTGAAACAGCACTTATTCACTTAATCAAAATTACAATTAAAATTTTAAAGGCAAATGCAGAAAGTTACAACAGATTACTTAAAGGTAAAGAAATTTATAATCCATTATCTAAAGCAGGTCAGCCCTGGGTGTTCTTTGGAAGGAATGATGCTAAAGCTGAAACTCCAGTACTTTGGGCACCTCATGCGAAGAGTTGACTCATTGGAAAAGACTCTGATGCTGGGAGGAATTGGGGGCAGGAGGAGAAGGGGGCGGCAGAGGATGAGATGGCTGGATGACATCACGGACTCGATGGACGTGAGTTTGATTGAACTCCAGGAGTTGGTGATGGAGAGGGAGGCCTGGCGTGCTGTGATTTATGGGGTCGCAAAGAGTCGGACACGGCTGAGCGACTGAACTGAACTGAACTGAAAGCAGATCAGCATTCCAAGAAAACTTTGTTCTCTTAACAGAGACAGAAAATCAAATACGGATTTTGCTCCAAATTATTTTTAATAACAAAAGTCATTTACTCAATTAAATTCAACCTAATTTTAGCCAGTCCTTGTTCTTAGTCGTTCGGTCGTGTCCGACCCTTTGCGACCCCAAGGACTATAGCCCACCAGGCTCCTCTGTCCATAGGGATTCTCCAGGCAAGAATACTGGAGTGTGTTACCAAACTAGTCCTTAACATACACTAAATTTCTCTCTCAGGGTTCTTTTTCCAAAGACTTCCCAAAACTTCCTGTATTCATATTAATTTTCCCCTTATTTCTTTTTCATGTTGAAAAACAACCAAATTTGGGATAAAATTACTTTTTCTTCCCTTAAGATACATTTCTACTCTCATACTTTATTTTACTGAAAACATACATCCTACTTTATTTGCATACTGAAATATTTTTATTTCTTTATAACTTTAGTGACATATATGTCACTAAAGTTATAAAGTTTCTTGCCTTCAAGCTACACTACAAAGCTACAGTAATCAAAACACTATAATACTGGCACAAAAACAGAAATATAAATCAATGGAACAGAACAGAGAACCCAGTAATAAACCTACACACTTATGATCAATTAATCTATAGCAAAGGGGGAAAGATATCCAGTGGAGAAAAGACTTTCTCTATCCTATTCTTAATCTCAAGATAGTATATAAGCTTCAATTGGTTAACTGCCTTTGAGTTTCATATTTTTTTGAGGCTCCTATACATACAAAATTTGTTTCCATCCTATTCACCTGTCATATGTCAATTTAATTGCTAGACCAGTCAAAGAATCTATTAGGGAAGAAGGAAAAAGTTTTTCATCCCTACAGTTCATTTATTTGTCCACTCCACAAATAGATGTTGCGTACCTATGAGATACCACATACTGTTACAAGCCAGCAAGATATTTTAGTGAACAAAACAGAGTCCTACCCATGTGAACTGCTTACTGCAGACTTAGCCTTCTGTATGATGAGATTTTAGAGATCAATGAGTTTTCATTTTTCTCTTTAATAGCCAAGAATTCCCTTGAATTTAGGTGAATTTTCATTCTAAATTATTCATTGCCTAATTTTTCCATTAGCAATGGCTAGGCATAAGTTAGACAACTATTAAATAAAGATTCTTTGAAATAAAATTTACAAATCAAAAAATTAAAAATTATAAAGCATAAAATGTGAGTAGGGTTTCCATGGTGGCTCAGATAGTAAAGAATCTGCCTGCGATGCAAGAGACCCAGGTTCGATCACTGGGTCAGGAAGATCTCCTGGAGAAGGGAATGGCTGCCCACTCCAGTATTCTTGCCTGGAGAATTCGGCCTGGCAGGCTACAGTCCATGGGGTCACAAATAGCTGGACATGACTGAATGGCTAATACATGCAAATGTGAATAAAGAAATAAGCATAGATTACTTTTGAAAGCACAGAATAAATACTAATATTAGATTAACATTTGAAGAAAGGAAATAAAAAATTGGGATTCCAAAATTAAAGGAAATTTTTTCTACATAGTTTTCTAAACCAAAGGTTGGCAACAGCTTCTATAAATGGCAATATATTACTTAATTTAGGTTCTTCAAGCAAGATGTAAGAATATTATGTAGTTATTTACACAAAATAGAAAACAAATGTCTACAATTTTCACTGAAAAAATTTAAAACAGTAAAAATTATTTAGTACATTTTGTTGGCAATTCAGATCTGCTAGTGAGGAAAGAGAGTCCTGTTTTTGCGGTAACATTGTAGTTACATAGGGTTCAAGATTACTGCTTTCACTCAACAAAATTGATTGTAAATGATCATCTGTTAAAGCTGATTTATGATTTTTGAAGAGTTCATTTACAAAGATAGATACCATCAAATACTGATATAAATTCCTTAGCATACAGTTTTAATGGAGCACATTTATCACTTGGAAAGGCACTTGTAGAATCGAGTTAGATTTTAATGTTGATTTTTGCCTTTTAGCATTTCACTATATTAGAGATCAATCACTTTCAACTGAAGGTTAGATGTTAATTTTCTTTAACTCCTTTCTCCATTGTCAGAAAGCCCTATTCTATTCTCAGAAATCATCAAGTTTCCTGTCCCCTATGTATCTTGCAATTTTTTTTAAGTACTGGTATTTTTAAATACCTAATCCTCATCCCACTTCTGCTTCTAGATAGAGGATCGTGATGAGTTTGGAGTTCTGTAATGGAAAAGATAATATATGTGGGATAGGAAATTGTCTATTGTCAGCATTCTGTATAAGTTAACTCAATTATTAAGAATGCATATTTTTCACAATGATTAATTATAACCATATTTTTAAAGTGGTAAAATCGTTCGCTCCTCCCCAGTAATTTCACTCACAATCCATTGTAAACATGGGTGAGTATGCTAATTCTGTCATACAATGATTAAAGTACATGCATTTCCTAAACTTTATCCCATGTGCATTTATTTTCTTCAGGGTCACAAAATGTGATTTATCTGGAACAAGACTTGGGAATTTTAGTTTCTAATTATAATTCTCTTTTCTCCTGCTTAGATATATCTAGCCAGCTCTCTACACACTAGGCTAAATTTACATAATGATGTTAATATTCACATATTATGCCTTTTACATCTAGTCACAGCTCTGAAACCTAGAACTCATTGACTGGCTTTAAGTTTGAGATGGTGTATTTTCCATGCAGTCATATAACTTAAATGTCTATATGGTAAATGGTGTCATGAGAAGGGCGTTGGAGTCCCTGGAGTTATAAACTCTGAGTCTAAAACATTGAATGCTTTGGTACTGGCACAAAGACAGAAATATAGATCAATGGAACAAAATAGAAAACCCAGAGATAAACCCATACACCTATGGACATCTTATCTTTGACAAAGGAGGCAAGAATATACAATGGATTAAAGACAATCTCTTTAACAAGTGGTGCTGGGAAAACTGGTCAACCATTTGTAAAAGAATGAAACTAGAACACTTTCTAACACCATCAGTTCAGTTCAGTTCAGTTCAGTCGCTCAGTCGTGTCTGACTCTTTGCGACTCCATGAATCGCAGCACGCCAGGCCTCCCTCTCCATCACCAACTCCCAGATTTCACCCAGACTCACATTCATTGAGTCCGTGATGCCATCCAGCCATCTCATCCTCTGTCGTCCCCTTCTCCTCCTGCCCCCAATCCCTCCCAGCATCAGAGTCTTTTCCAAATGAGTCAACTCTTCGCATGAGGTGGCCAAAGTACTAGAGTTTCAGCTTTAGCATCATTCCTTCC
>SJYT01080317.1:308186-398193 GCA_006410635.1 Cephalophus harveyi | reverse complement strand
AGTCAGAATGGCTACTATCCAAAAGTCTACAAGCAGTAAATGCTGGAGAGGGTGTGGAGAAAAGGGAACCCTCTTACACTGTTGGTGGGAATGCAAACTAGTACAGCCACTATGGAGAACAGTGTGGCGATTCCTTAAAAAACTGGAAATTGAACTGCCTTATGACCCAGCAATCCCACTGCTGAGCATACACACCGAGGAAACCAGAATTGAAAGAGGCACATGTACCCCAATGTTCATTACAGCATTGTTTATAATAGCCAGGACATGGAAACAACCTAGATGTCCATCAGCAGATAAATGGATAAGAAAGCTGTGGTACATATACACAATAGAGTATTACTCAGCCATTAAAAAGAATGCATTTGAATCAGTTCTAATGAGGTGATGAAACTGGAGCCTATTGTACAGAGTGAAGTAAGCCAGAAAGAAAAACACCAATACAGTATACTAATGCATATATATGGAATTTAGAAAGATGGTAATGATAACTCTATACACGAGACAGCAAAAGAGACACAGATGTATAGAACAGTCTTTTGGACTCTGTGGGAGAGGGAGAGGGTGGGATGATTTGGGAGAAGGGCATTGAAACATGTTTAATATCATATATGAAATGAATTGCCAGTCCAGGTTTGATGCAGGATACAAGATGCTTGGGGCTGGTGCACTGGGATGACCCAGAGGGATGGCACTTGGAGGGAAGTGGGAGAGGCGTTCAGGATGGGGAACACGTGTACACCCGTGGTGGACTCATGTTGATTTATGGCAAAACCAATACAATATTATAAAGTGATTAGCCTCCAATTAAAATAAATAAATTTATATTTAAATAAAATAAAATACAGAATGCTATTCATCTTACGTATTTCCCTCTGAAGTACAAGAATAGAGACATTGGCCCAGAAGAGTGTAAAAACAGATGTATGTGGTGATCATATAACAGGAAGAGAATTAGAGTTCTGTTTGAAGAGAAAAGCTGGAAACTGGTAAGTAATTTCTTGGTAAGAATGGGAAAACAATGGGAAAGTCTGTGGCAACATAGCAGAGCCCTCAGAGAAGAAACTGAGCTTCATTCACTTCTATGTGTATTATTCCAAAAATAATCCCCTGCTCTGCTTATGTCTTGACTTTTAATGCTGTTTGTGACTGAAAGAAGAAATAGAACACATTTGAGGTTGTAACAGGTAAATAGGAGGGTCAATATCCTTGATAATTTATCAAAAATTCTAGGAATCAGTGTACCCTGAGAGGCTAACGTTAGTATGACTAACCTAGGTTATAGAAGAGGAAGAACACTGGTGAGTAATTTGTGGATAGCATTTACATCACTGTCATTGGATTCCTAGGACATTGTCCTTTCTTTATACTTCTGGTACATTTATAATTATGCCAGATCTATTAAAGCAGATTTACCAATTGGAGTCTCTTTCTTTAATATATACCTTGTTACACTACCCATGGGAGAAAAAAATATATAGACACAGAGAAGTACTTGAGACTGAAAATAGGAGTGGATGTTGAAATTTTCAATTAAGTCAAAACGTATTTAGTGAGCAACATGTTTTGCCTCACTCAGTAATAAGTCTTGGAGCCAGATCTAAAGGACTCAAATAGGGTTCTTTAATAATATTAGAAGCCTGACATAAAGCTGGAGACTAAGATTCTACCAAACTGAATTTGGATCTCCTTGCTTGGCATGCAGCAAAGCCAATCTACTAACACTGAGTTGTGATGAAGGAAAGCACAGTGTTTTTTGCAGGGGTGCCAAGCAAGGAAAATGAGCAGCTCATTGTCAAAAGCCTCAAATTCCCTGATGTCTTTTAAGCAAGCATTTTTAAAGACAGTGTTAGGGAAGAGGCTCATGCCATGTGTGATCAGTTCATAGACTATTTTCTGATTAGGTGAGGTAGTAGGGCAGTGGTGGTGTTTCAGGAATTAACATCATCAATCTTTTGACTCCAGTCCAGTGTCCACATGTTTGAGGTCAGCAGTTTCCACCTGATTGGGGATGGGGGAGGAGGACAGGGCAGGGGTCTGGCTTTTGTTAAAACAACTGAAGAATTTGTGTCATACATTGGTATCTGCTTTCCTCAAGGAAAATTATGTTCTTATGATGCAATCCCACAGTTTGACGTATTTCTTAAGTTATTGTTACCTTCTTCCTTCTTTGACTGCACCTTCTTCGCTCCCATTTTACCCCTTTTTGAATGATTAACTGTTTGAGCCTGTTCTTTGGAACTTGGGGAGACCTAGGAGACTAAAGTTTTCTTCCACAAACAAGAGGTGGACACAAAAGGGCTTGTGCCTGGGATATCCCATAGGGTCCTGCTTGGTTTCAATTCCTCTTTTTCTTTTATACACCTCAATCTTGAGGGGAATGAGTGGTGGGGGACAGAAAAGGGAATAAAGATTTGGATAGAGAGGTTAATCATAAATTCAGCAAGTTTCAAAGATAAAGAGACAAACAGAAACCTAAAAGAGTAATGTGGATTCTGATGTGGTGCCAATGTATTTGTGCTGAAGTTTTAGTATCATTTTTAGCCACATAAAGACATTAGTGTTTTCCCTTATTAATGAGTCCATTTTCATTATCTACTGCTGATCAGCCTGTCTAGATTACAAAGAGGGTAATAACCAAGAATATAATTGACAATGTTTTGAAATCTCCTATTTCAGAACCTGAAGAATAGCTCATACTCATGCTGGTAAGCAGATCTCCTTACCCATGTCCACAGTTAGAAAGTAGAAAAATTCTTACAACTCACTTCACAATTTCCTGGAAAAGAATTTGTTAACCATCTTAATGCCCACTAGTTGACACATTATAATTGGTCAAAATTACACTAATGATTAGGTAATGACATTGAATTTGAGATCTTAAAGGGATTAAGAGGAGAAAAATTACAAATATATATATATGCATTCTTTGTGGTAAAAAGCCAAGACTTACAGTCAATGGTACCTCACTAATATAATTTTTTTTAACTATGATATAATAATTTCTGTCTATGGGTAACTGATATCATTGAGATGATTTATGCAAAAATGTTAAAATAATAACTAATAACAATATACATTTCCTAACTCTTTCTTTTCAGAGATGCATTAAAATTGAAGTGAGTAACATATCCACTATTGGCCACCATGCAGGGTTACAACTGTACTAGACTGACCCCAGAATCATTCATGTTGAATGGGGTACCTGGGCTAGAAGGTACACATATCTGATGTCCCTCCCATTTCGCTCCATGTACCTTGTGACTGTACTGGGGAATTGTGGGCTCCTCTAACTCATTTATCTTGAGGAGTCCCTACACTGGCCCATGTAGTATTTCTTAGCCTTGCTCTCCTTCACAGACATTGCTCAGTGTACAAAGTATTGTACCCCAAATGCTCTGCATTTTCTGGTTTGATCTCAAAGAGCTTAGCTTCAGTGATGGACAGGGAGGCCTGGTGTGCTGCAATTCATGGGGTCACAAAAAGTCGGACAAGACTGAACGACTGAACTGAACTGATGTACAGTATCATGTCCACTTCAAACAGTGAGAGCTTTACTTCTTCTTTTCCAATCTGGATTCTTTTTATTCATTTTTCTTCTCTGATTGCTGTAGCTAGGAATTACAGAACTATGATGAATAATAGTGGTGAAAGCAGAAATCCTGACTGAACTGAACTGATGTACAGTATCATGTCCACTTCAAACAGTGAGAGCTTTACTTCTTCTTTTCCAATCTGGATTCTTTTTATTCATTTTTCTTCTCTGATTGCTGTAGCTAGGAATTACAGAACTATGATGAATAATAGTGGTGAAAGCAGAAATCCTTGTCTTGTTCCTGATCTTAGGGGGAATGCCTTCAATTTTTTTTTATCACTGAGAATAATGTTTGCTGTAGGCTTATGTGAAGAACTGACTCATTTGAAAAGACCCTGATGCTGGGAAAGATTGAAGGTTAGAGGAGGAGGGATGACTGAAGATGAGATGGTTGGATGGCATCACCAATTCAATGGACATGAGTCTGAGTAAGCTCCAGGAATTGGTGATGGACAGGGAAGCCTGGCGTGCAGCAGTCCATGGGGTTGCAAAAAGTCAGACATGACTGTCACTGAACTGAACTGGAGACTTATCATATATGGCCTTTACTATGTTGAAATGGGTTCCTTCTATGCCCATTTTTTGAAGAGTTTTAATCACAAATGGGTGCTGAATTTTGTCAAAGGCTTTTTCTGCATCTATTGAGATTATCATATGTTTTTTATCTTTCAAATTGTTAATATGGTATATCTCATTGATTGATTTGCATACAATGAGGAATCCTTGCATCCGTGGAATAAACCCAACTTGATCATGGTGTATGAGCTTTTTGATGTGTCACTGAATTCTGTTTGCTAAAATTCTGTTGAGGATTTTTGCATCTATTTTGATCAGTGAAAATTGATCAGTTTTCTTTTTTTGTGTTGCCTTTGTCTGCTTTTGGTATCAGGGTGATGATGGCCTCATAGAATGAGTTTAGAAGTGTTCCTTTGTCTGCAATTTTTTGAAAGAATTTTAGACAGATAGGCATTAACTCTTCTCTAAATGTTTGATAGAATTCTCCTGTGAAGCCATCTTGTCCTGGGCTTTTGTTTCTTGGGAGATTTTTGATCACAGTTTCAATTTCAGTGATTGTAGTTATGTTGTTCATAATTTCTATTTCTTCCTGGTTCAGTCTTGGAAGATTGAACTTTTCTAAGAATCTGTCCATTTCTTCTAGGTTATCCATTTTATTGCCTTGTAGTTGTTCATAATGGTCTCTTGTAATTCTTTGTATTTCTGCATTGTCTGTTGTAACCTCTCCTTTTTCAACTTTAATTTTGTTGGTTCTTCTTTTTCTTTTTCTTGATGAGTTTGGCTAAGGTTTGTCCATTTTGTTTATCTTCTGAAAGAAAATGAATCACCAGTCCAGGTTTGATGCAGGATACAGGATGCTTGGGGCTGGTGCACTGGGATGACCCAGAGGGATGGTACTTGGAGGGAGGTGGGAGAGGCGTTCAGGATGGGGAACACATGTACACCCGTGGTGGATTCATGTTGATTTATGGCAAAACCAATACAATATTATAAAGCAATTAGCCTCCAATTAAAATAAATAAATTTATATTTAAATAAAATACAGAATGCTATTCATCTTACATATTTGCCTCTGAAGTACGAGAATAGAGACATTGGCCCAGAAGAGTGTAAAAACAGATGTATGTGGTGATCATATGACAGGAGGAGAATTAGAGTTCTGTTTGAAGAGAAAAGCTGGAAACTGGTAAGTAATTTCTTGGTAAGAATGGGAAAACAATGGGAAAGTGTGTGGCAACATAGCAGAGCCCTCGGAGAGGAAACTGAGCTTCATTCACTTTTACGTGTATTATTCCAAAAATAATCCCTTGCTCTGCTTCTTCTGTCTTGACTTTTAATGCTGTTTGTGACTGAAAGAAGAAATAGAACACATTTGAGGTTGTAACAGGTAAATAGGAGGGTCAATATCCTTGATACTTTATCAAAAATTCTAGGAATCAGTGTACCCTGAGAGGCTAACGTTAGTATGACTAACCTAGGTTATAGAAGAGGAAGAACATTGGTGAGTAATTTGTGGATAGCATTTACATCACTGTCATTGGATTCCTAGGACATTGTCCTTTCTTTATACTTCTGGTACATTTATAATTATGCCAGATCTACTAAAGCAGATTTACCAATTGGAGTCTCTTTCTTTAATATATACCTTGTTACACTACCCATGGGAGAAAAAAATATAGAGACACAGAGAAGTACTTGAGACTGAAAATAGGAGTGGATGTTGAAATTTTCAATTAAGTCAAAAGGTATTTAGTGAGCAACATATTTTGCCTCACTCAGTAATAAGTCTTGGAGCCAGATCTAAAGGACTCAAATAGGGTTCTTTAATAATATTAGAAGCCTGATATAAAGCTGGAGACTAAGATTCTACCAAACTGAATTTGGATCTCCTTGCTTGGCATGCAGCAAAGCCAATCTACTAACACTGAGTTGTGATGAAGGAAAGCACAGTGTTTTTTGCAGGGGTGCCAAGCAAGGAAAATGAGCAGCTCATTGTCAAAAGCCTCAAATTCCCTGATGTCTTTTAAGCAAGCATTTTTAAAGACAGTGTTAGGGAAGAGGCTCATGCCATGTGTGATCAGTTCATAGACTATTTTCTGATTAGGTGAGGTAGTAGGGCAGTGGTGGTGTTTCCGGAATTAACATCATCAATCTTTTGACTCCAGTCCAGTGTCCACATGTTTGAGGTCAGCAGTTTCCACCTGATTGGGGATGGGGGAGGAGGACAGGGCAGGGGTCTGGCTTTTGTTAAAACAGCTGAAGAATTTGTGTCATACATTAGTATCTGTTTTCCTCAAGGAAAATTATGTTCTTATGATGCAATCCCACAGTTTGACGTATTTCTTAAGCTATTGTTACCTTCTTCCTTCTTTGACTGCACCTTCTTCGCTCCCATTTTACCCCTTTTTGAATGATTAACTGTTTGAGCCTGTTCTTTGGAACTTGGGGAGACCTAGGAGACTAAAGTTTTCTTCCACAAACAAGAGGTGGACACAAAAGGGCTTGTGCCTGGGATATCCCATAGGGTCCTGCTTGGTTTCAATTCCTCTTTTTCTTTTATACACCTCAATCTTGAGGGGAATGAGTGGTGGGGGACAGAAAAGGGAATAAAGATTTGGATAGAGAGGTTAATCATAAATTCAGCAAGTTTCAAAGATAAAGAGACAAACAGAAACCTAAAAGAGTAATGTGGATTCTGATGTGGTGCCAATGTATTTGTGCTGAAGTTTTAGTATCATTTTTAGCCACATAAAGACATTAGTGTTTTCCCTTATTAATGAGTCCATTTTCATTATCTACTGCTGATCAGCCTGTCTAGATTACAAAGAGGGTAATAACCAAGAATATAATTGACAATGTTTTGAAATCTCCTATTTCAGAACCTGAAGAATAGCTCATACTCATGCTGGTAAGCAGATCTCCTTACCCATGTCCACAGTTAGAAAGTAGAAAAATTCTTACAACTCACTTCACAATTTCCTGGAAAAGAATTTGTTAACCATCTTAATGCTCACTAGTTGACACATTATAATTGGTCAAAATTACACTAATGATTAGGTAATGACATTGAATTTGAGATCTTAAAGGGATTAAGAGGAGAAAAATTACAAATATATATATATGCATTCTTTGTGGTAAAAAGCCAAGACTTACAGTCAATGGTACCTCACTAATATAATTTTTTTTAACTATGATATAATAATTTCTGTCTATGGGTAACTGATATCATTGAGATGATTTATGCATGAGATGGTGATGAACAGGGAGGCCTGGCGTGCTGCGATTCATGGGGTCGCAAAGAGTCGGACACGACTGAGCGACTGAACTGAACTGAACTGAACTGAGATTATCATATGTTTTTTATCTTTCAAATTGTTAATATGGTATATCTCATTGATTGATTTGCATACAATGAGGAATCCTTGCATCCGTGGAATAAACCCAACTTGATCATGGTGTATGAGCTTTTTGATGTGTCACTGAATTCTGTTTGCTAAAATTCTGTTGAGGATTTTTGCATCTATTTTGATCAGTGAAAACTGATCAGTTTTCTTTTTTTGTGTTGCCTTTGTCTGCTTTTGGTATCAGGGTGATGATGGCCTCATAGAATGAGTTTAGAAGTGTTCCTTTGTCTGCAATTTTTTGAAAGAATTTTAGACAGATAGGCATTAACTCTTCTCTAAATGTTTGATAGAATTCTCCTGTGAAGCCATCTTGTCCTGGGCTTTTGTTTCTTGGGAGATTTTTGATCACAGTTTCAATTTCAGTAATTGTAGTTATGTTGTTCATAATTTCTATTTCTTCCTGGTTCAGTCTTGGAAGATTGAACTTTTCTAAGAATCTGTCCATTTCTTCTAGGTTATCCATTTTATTGCCTTGTAGTTGTTCATAATGGTCTCTTGTAATTCTTTGTATTTCTGCATTGTCTGTTGTAACCTCTCCTTTTTCAACTTTAATTTTGTTGGTTCTTCTTTTTCTTTTTCTTGATGAGTTTGGCTAAGGTTTGTCCATTTTGTTTATCTTCTGAAAGAATCAGCTTTTAATTTTATTAATCTTTACTATTGCTTCTTTCTTTGGAAAGGAATTTGCTTATTTCTTTGGAAGGAATGATGCTAAAGCTGAAATTCCAGTCCTTTGGCCACCTCATGTGAAGAGTTGACTTATTGGAAAAGACTCTGATGCTGGGAGGGATTGGGGGCAGGAGGAGAAGGGGACGACAGAGGATGAGATGGCTGAATGGCATCACGGACTCGATGAAAGTGTGTCTGAGTGAACTCCGAGAGATGGTGATGGACAGGGAGGCCTGGCGTGCTGCGATTCATGGGGTCGCAAAGAGTTGGACATGACTGAACAACTGTACTGAACTGAACTGCTTCTTTCACTCCTTTTCACTTATATCTACTCAGATCTTTGTGATTTCTTTCCTTCTACTAATTTTGGGGGGTTTTGTTCTTCTTTATTCAGTTGTTTTCGGTGTAAATTAGGTTGTCTATTCAATGTTTTTCTTGTTTCTTGAGGTAGGATTGTATTGCTATAAACTTTGCTCTTAGAACTGCTTTTGCTGCATTCCATAGATTTTGAGTTGTCATGTTTTCATTGTCGTTTGTTTTTCGAAATTTTTTTATTTCCCTTTTGATTTCTTCAGCAAACTGTTGGTTATTTTAAAATGTATTGTTAATCTCTATGTGTTTGTGTTTCTTACATTTTTTTTTACTTGTAATTGAAACCTAGTCTCATACGTTGTGATCAGAGAAGATGTTTGATACAATTTCAATTTTCTTACATTTACTGATGCTTGATTTGTGACCCAAGAAGTAGTCCATCCTAGAGAATGTTCCATGTACACTTGAGAAGAAGGTGTATTCTTCTGTATTTGGATGGAATGTCCTGAAGATATCAATGAAAGCCATCTCATCTAATGTATCATTTAGGATTTATGTTTCCTTATTAACTTTCTGTTTTGATGATCTGTACATTGGTGTGAGTGGGATGTTAAAGTCTCCTACTATTACAATGTTACTATCAATTTCTCCTTTTATGTCTGTTAGTGTTTTTCTTATGTATTGATGTGCTCCTATGTTGCTGCTGCTGTTAAGTCACTTCAATCGTGTCCAACTCTGTGTGACCCCATAGACGACAGCCCACCAGGCTCCCCTGTCCCTGGGATTCTCCAGGCAAGAACACTGGAGTGGGTTGCCATTTCCTTCTCCAATGCATGAAAGTGAAAAGTGAAAGGGATGTCGCTCAGTCGTGTCTGACTCTTTGCGACCCCATGGACTGCAGCCCACCAGGCTCCTCCGTCCATGGGATTTTCCAGGCAAGAGTACTGGAGTGGGGTGCCACTGCCTTCTCCGGCTCCTATGTTGGGTGCATAAATATTTACAATTGTTATGTCTTCCTTTTGGGCTGATCCCTCGATCATTATGTAGTGTCCTTCCTTATTTCTTATAATCTTCTTTATTTTATTTGTCTGATATGAGGATTGCTACTCCAGCTTTCTTTTGCTTCCCATTTGCATGGAATATATATTTTCCATCCTCTCACTTTCAGTCTATATGTGTCTTGAAGTCTGAAGTGGGTTTCTTGTAGACAGTATATATATGGGTCTTGTTTTTGTATCCATTCAGCTAGTCTGTGTCTTTTGATTGGAGCATTTAATCCATTTAGATTAAAAGTAATTATTGATATATAAGTTCCTATTGCCATTTTGTTAATTGTTTGGGGTTGATTTTGTAGATAGTATTTTCTGCTGTATTTCTTGACTATAGAAGTCCCTTTAATTTGTTGTAAAGCTGGTTTGGTGGTACTGAATTCTCTGGATGTTTGGTTGTCTGAAAAGCTTTTCATTTCTCCATCATTTCGAATGAGATCCTTGCCTGGTACAGTAATCTTGGTTGTAGATTTTTCCCTTTCAGTACTTATATATATAAATATATCCTGCCATTTCCCTTCTGGTCTGCTGAGTTCCTGCTGAAAGATCAGCTGTTAAACATATGAGGTTTCCCTTGTATGTTACTTGTTGCTTCTCCCTTGCTGTTTTTAATATTCTTTCTTTGTGTTTAGTTTTTGTTAGTTTGATTAGTATGTGTCTTGGAGTGTTTCTCCTTGGGTTTATCCTGTATTGGACTCTTCGTGCCTCTTGGAGTTCACTGACTATTTCTTTTTCCATGTTGGGGATATTTTCAACTATAATCTCTTCAAAAAAGTTTTCATACCCTTTCTTTTTCTCTTCTTCTTCTGGGACTTCTATAATTCAAATGTTAGTGTGTTTGATAGTGTCCCAGAGGTCTCTGAGACTATCCTAAGTTCTTTTCATTCTTCTTACTTTATTCTACTCTTCAGAAGTTATTTCCACCATTTTATCTTCCAGCTCACTGATTTATTCTTCTGCTTCAGATATTCTGCTACTGATTCCTTCTAGAGTATTTTTAGTTTCAGTAATTGTTTGTCTCTATAGGTTTACTCTTTAATTCTTCCAGGTCTTTGTTATTTGATTCTTGCATTTTCTCCCTTTTGCTTTCAAGGTTTTTGATCAACTTTACCATCATGATTCTGAATTCTTTTTCAAGTAGTTTACCTCTTTCCTCTTTATTTATTTGGACTTCTGTGTTTGTTCCTTCATTTGTATGGTGTTTCTCTGCCTTTTCATTATTATTATTTTTTAACTTATTGTGCTTGAAGTCTTCTTTTCCCAGGCTTCAAGGTCAAATTCTTTCTTCTTTTTTGTTTCTGCCCTCCTAAGAATAGTCCAGTGATTTGTGTAAACTTACTATTGGGTGAGATTTGTGTTGAGTTTTTGTTTTTGTTTGTTTTTCCTCTGATGGGAAAGGCTGAGTGAGGTGGTAATCCTGTCTGCTGATGACTGGGTTTGTACTTTTGCTTTGTTAGTTGTTTAGAAAAGGCATCCTGCACAGGGTGCTGTTGGCAGTTGGGTGATATAGGGTCTAGTATTCAAGTGGTTTTCTTTCTGTGAGTTCTCACTATATGATACTCCCCAGGGTTAGTTCTTAGGTAGTCTAGGGTCTTGGAGTCAGTGCTCCCAGTCCAAAGGCTCAGGGCTTGATCTTTGGTCTTGAATGAATATTCCACAAGTGTTTTGTTATGGCATTCAGTTCAGTTCAGCTCAGTCGCTCAGTTGTGTCTGACTCTTTGCGACCCCATGAATCGCAGCACGCCAGGCCTCCCTGTCCATCATCAACTCCCAGAGTTTACTCAGACTCATGTCCATCGAGTCAGTGATGCCATTCAGCCGTCTCATCCTCGGTCGTCCCCTTCTTCTCCTGCCCCGAATCCCTCCCAGCATCAGAGTCTTTTCCAATGAGTCAACTCTTCGCATGAGGTGGCCAAAGTACTGGAGTTTCAGCTTTAGCATCATTCCTTCCAAAGAAAGCCCAGGGCTGATCTCCTTCAGAAGGGACTGGTTGGATCTCCTTGCAGTCCAAGGGACTCTCAAGAGTCTTCTCCAACACCACGGTTCAAAAGCATCAATTCTTCGGCACTCAGCTTTCTTCATAGTCCAACTCTCACATCCATACATGGCCACTGGAAAAACCATAGCCTTGACTAAACGGACCTTAGTTGGCAAAGTAATGTCTCTGCTTTTGAATATGCTATCTAGGTTGGTCATAACTTTTCTTCCAAGGAGTAAGCATCTTTTAATTATGGCATTAAATGAGATTAAAACAAATGGCAGTTACAAAATCAGGCAAGTAATAATTAGAAAAATGGAATATACACATATGCATATACACCCATAAGCAAAATCAAAACAGTCCAACAAAAATAAAGTACAATAGATTGACCCAGCAAACAAAGAAAACCAATATTTATATCTACCAGTTTAAAACAAAGCTAATTAAAGCACAAACTGAAAAACAAAGCTAAAGAAAGATGCCAAGTGGGAAATAAAGCAATGAAAACAAAAGTAACAAATATGCTGAGAGGAAAGGAAACAAAGAAAATAAAGAAAGATCAGATATGCAAAGTTAAATAGAGGTAGATAAAGATTTATATACATTAAAGATTAACTACAAGGGGAAAAGAACAGTAGGAAAATCAAATAAAGAAATAAATGTAGAAAAAAATAGTAAGTTTAAAAAATTAAAATTTAAAATTAAAAATGAGAGAGATAAAAAAGGAGGAGTAAAAAAAGGAAAACTCCACAGAACTGCAAAAGCCCAGTGTAGAGGCAGAAGTTTATAACAACCAAAAATGTGACTGAGGAAAAAAAAGCTCAAAAGCTTAATTAGATTTCATAGTGCCAATAAAATCAACAACTAAAAAGAGGTGGGGAGAGGGAAAAAAAGAAAGAAAGAAAATCCCAAAGAATCTATAGAAAAAGTCAAAACATAAGAACAATAAAAATTTTTCTTGAGTTGCTTCTGTTAGAGTCCTTTCCCTCGCTGGGAGTCAGTCCACCTCACCTCCCCAGGATGCCCTCCAACACCGTGCTGGTCTCGGGACCTGCTGTGGGGGCAGCTCAGATCCTAATCTGGCCCTACTCCTGTGTGTTCTTGCCTCCAATGTCCACAGCTATCAGAACTAGTGCGTCTTCTTTTGTGGGCTCTCACAGTGTCCTTTTTATATATTCCATAGACACAGAGTCTGCCTCGTTGATTGTGTGGATTTAATCTGCAGCTTGTACAGCTGGTTGGAAGGTTTTGAGTCTTCTTCTTCTTCTTCCTTAGCTACACTGCCCCTGGCTTTCAACTGTGGTTTTATTTCCAACTCTGCATGTGGGTTGTCCACTGAGTTTGCTCCTGAGGCTACCCTGGAGGACTTGGTTTTGCCCAAGTGAAGGCCAGATGTGGAGGTGGTGCAGTTGGGGAGAGAGAGTCTATGGTGATGACTTCATCCCCTACACGTGACTGAGCAGTATTCCCTTGCTTCCATGGCTGCCTGGCTTTTCTCCACAGGCATTTCCTACCACAGTCTCCTCTCTTACATCCCCTCGATCAGTCTCTCTGCAGTCAACAGTGGCCCTTACCCTGGGATTGCTCCACAATACCTAAAATCCAGCTCCCAGCCACTGTGCCTTCTAGGCAACCTGCATCCCTGTCTGAAGTATGTGTGGCTGCAGCAAGGACTGTCTGATTCTCATTCTATTTAGGCTGCCACAGATCAGCTGTTTCACTCTCAGCCTTAAATGTTTCTCTCATGACTCAGAGAATTGCCCCAATGTGGTTATCGGACCCCTGCTTCAATTCCCCCACCTGCTGAGGGCAGGTCCAGTGCTACTAACATTCCTGTTTTTCCCCCTACTTCCTTCATCCTACTTTGGTTCTATATATTTTTCTCCATTGGTCAGGTACTCCTGTCTGCTCTCAGCTGGTGTTCCGCATGCACGTCTGTGTATGAAGGTATATTCCTGATGTATCATGGAGAGAGATATACTCCATGTCCACCTATTATTCTGCCATCTTCGACAGTAAATTATTTTGTTCTCTGCTATTCCTTCCTCCTAAGCTATTTTTCCATGTCCACTGACTTCTCAAATTTCCATTTCGCATTTACTTACCTGTATCCACTCCCATGTGGGAGGATTTCTAGCCTTTTTATGCCAACCACTCTTTTGTCCTGATTGGGTAAATCTACTCATCCATGGGGCAATCTAGGCTCTGGGAGTGTAATATATGTTGGTCATCTCAACAAAAAAAAAGGACAAGGAGCTTAGACATCATGAGATGGCATGTCTGAAATCTGAATACCGACATGGAAGACTAAGGCTGCTACTTTCAGTCACAATGATGTTAGATCCCAGGAGGAGGGAATGCTGGATCTCTGTGAGTTCAGAGTGTGTATAGTAAAGAAACTATTACTGCTCCAATCTCCATGAAATTCCATGAATTAGCACAATTCTAGAAGATTTGGCATGTGTACTCCAGAAGGCCTGGACTCTTCTTCACAGAATTCAGTACCATGTTTACAAGCCATGGCATTAGCATTTTTATATTCATTATTATTCCAGGCTATATCACACATTCTAATTATATCATCTTCCTTCTGTTTTTGTAAATCAAAGCCAACGGCTTTTAAGAGTTTAATGCTGCTAGACCAAATTTAGGGATAGAGTCTGTGGAACTGGGTAGAGTGGACACTAATAATGAAGGTGGTAACCATAGACCTCATGGTACAAAAATACAGTCACAGGAGGATTAACTTTTTTTTTTTTTTTTTTTTTCAGAAGAGATACCTTCTAGACTCTAGGGATTAACAGTTCTGTGTGAGATGGATCAGGGGTAGGGACTAATTGCATCACAAGTATAAATTTTTTCTATAGTTATGACAATTATATAAAGTCAGATGGGGAGGTATTTCTGTAATCTGATCCTGAAAGGATCATGCATATGAAGCACAGACATGGCTAAGGCAGGTGGTGCTGCTCAAGGCTGGGCTCTAGGAGTAAGGAAATGCCAGACATGAGGGACGTGAGTTCTGACAAATATTGACAATGATCCCCTGAATAGGACTGGAGCTATAAGGAACAGAGAAGCATAAGGTAGGTGTTGCTGGAATATTTTTGGTAGGGGTAGGGTAAAGTCTTCCACTTTGTTTTCTGTTAATCTCAGTTTTTCTTAAAAGCATAGACCAAAAAGGATATTTTAAAATAAGACACAATCTTTTTCCTCCTGTCCAGAATTTTTAGTCAATTTCTACAGATGTTTCAATAGAAAGTTTGGTTTTTTTTTAAAAAAAGAAAGCGTTGAATGCAATGACTTTCTTGGTCTGTCCATCTTAAGTGAGTCTCGCTTAGCTGAGGTGTTCAGAGAACCTCCCAAGCAGAGATACCCCTAGCTCCAATTTGCCACACCAGCCACTTATAACAGAAGAAGAAAACAAAACAAGGAGGGAGGATTCAATTTCTTCTTTACTACTCACAAACCTGCTTCTTCATCCCCCAGCGAGTGTTACTGAGTTTCCTGAAGCCATTATTTCATAGCCTTATTAGAGAACAATTATCACTGCTTTCAGCTTACACTCTTCAGCTCTAAAAATTTTTCTTTCTAGAATTAAAATTGAAGTGTCATCCCATGTCAAAGGTCTTTAATGTTCACTACTAACATTAAACTGAATCATCCTCATACTGCGTTCATGTAACCTCTTATATGTCACTTTGTTAGAGAGGACTTTCTTCAAGATAAATTTAAAATGACACCAGCTTCATCTACTTGTCATGTTTTGTTTTACTTCAGAGCACTTATTTTTCTACCATCTACCTGCTGTACATGTGTATATATAAATATATATGTGCATTATATATATACATATATGTATACACATGTATACATGTAGATATCTGTTGTTTATTTGGCTACTGTCTCATTCCTGAACTAGTAATATTATGAAATCAAAGACTTTGTTTTCTACACTTAGAAAAATTATTGTTTTTGAAGATCTGAATGAATCCATATTTTAAAAACTGGCATATAATCTCTTTCACAATTTCCTACTGATTAGTGCTCACAATTTATTATATTCTTTTCTTTGAGATAGTTTGACTTTTTAAATTATTTGATCATTTGTTTGTCTTCTCTGGGATTCCAAGAGAACAGGGAGAAGATGTTCCCCTCAAATGCCACTGACTTCCACCCCTCCTCTTTCCTCCTACTGGGAGTACCAGGCCTTGAAGAGACGCACGTTTGGATTGGATTTCCTTTTTGTTCTGTATATTTGATTGCCCTTGTGGGGAACAACACTATCCTGTTTGTGATCAAGAATGAGCAAAGTCTTCATCAGCCCATGTTTTACTTCTTGGCTATGTTAGCTTGCATTGACCTGGGTCTGTCTACATCCACCATCCCTAAGATGTTGGGCATATTCTGGTTTAATTTAAGGGAAATCAGCTTTGGGGGTTGTGTCACCCAGATGTTTTTCATTCATATGTTCACTGCTATGGAGACTGTCGTACTGGTTGCCATGGCCTTTGACCGCTATGTTGCCATCTGCAATCCTTTGCGGTATAGTCTGATTCTCACTAACAGAACTATTGGTTTCATCCTCATTGTGGTGTTTGGTGTTAATTTCATTTTGGTTATCCCTCTGGTGTTTCTCATCTTGAGGCTTCCCTTCTGTGGACACCATATAATCCCCCACACTTACTGTGAGCACATGGGAATCGCTCGACTTGCCTGTGCCAACATAAATGTGAACATAATATTTGGATTGATTCTCATATCCATGGTACTTGTTGATGTGCTTCTGATTGTCATCTCCTACGTGAGAATACTCCAAGCTGTCTTCTGCCTTCCTTCTCGGGAGGCCAGACGAAAAGCCCTTAATACCTGTGGCTCCCATATCTGTGTTATTCTAGTCTTCTTCACTCCAGCATTTTTCTCCTTCATGACCCACCGGTTTGGCAGGAATGTCCCCATATACGTTCATATTCTCCTAGCTAATCTATATGTTGTTGTTCCACCTGCCCTTAATCCTGTTATCTATGGAGTGAGGACTAAGCAGATTCGGGAGAGGGTTTCAAGCATCTTTTTGTTAGGAAAGGCTGATAAAAGGTGTCTCAGAAATATTTGTTTTAGTCTAGGGAAAGGAGATTGTGTTTCTCAACTACAGAATCTTGGAACAGAAAAAAAGAGCTCAGTATTATTTCATTCATAATGAAATGTGATTAAGGCCCATAGAGCCCCAGAAATACTGCCTATAGAGATGCCAAGAGTCTTTTAAGTGGCCCCAATTCTAGGGTAGTGACCTAGAAAACAGACTACTCCTTGGGTGGCGCAGGATTCATTTCATGAGACTGCTAAAGGTTGATCTATCAAAATAGTTCTGGCATGCTGATTTGGACATGATTCAAACTGTTCACATAGTCAGTGGCCCCAGAAAAAGCATTTGTTTGAGTACCTGTGCTTCTTAAGGACAGCACAGAAGCTTTGTAACCTACTACTTATATCAAAATATGTGGCACTGCCAACAGCTCATAAGAAACCTTCATGCCACTGCTAGTCAGTAACTTTCAGGGTTCATTTTTTCACATCTGGTACTATAAATTAGTCTCTAGTTTTAATACTAATTAAGTCATGTAACAAGCATCCTTTGTTGTGGCTGATTTTATTCAAAATTATATCTATGAGATGAATTCATGGGATTGTATATGGTGAAACTTGTTACTTTCTATTGTTGTATAGCATTCCATTTTATGAATGTACCAAATTTAGTTATCCTTTCTGAATGGGCATTTAGGCTTTATCTTATTTTTGGTTTATTTTCAATAAAGTTGTTTTAAATATTTCTCTACATATTGTTTGGGAGACACTTGCAGGCAATTATAACTTCTAAAGGTACGACTGCTGAGTGATTATTTTTGTATTAATAGAAAGTTACAGTTTTCTACAACTATACATCAGTTTACATTTTTAGCAGTTATGTATCAGCCAATTGCTGTGCATCCACACCAGCACTATTTCTTTTTTATGTATGCTTGTGGGTGGATGTGGATGTTACCATTTTGTTACCATTATGTGGGATATGTGATGCATCAGTATACATTTTCTTGATCATTCATGGTGTCATAAAAACTATACCTATTTGCCATTTGAATGTTTTATTTAAAACACTTTGTAAAATCTGTGCTCATTTTTGTAGAATTGTTCCCAGTGACATCATGAAAGTTCTTTTTATGGCCTGTATTTGAGTTCTTTCTCAGATATGCATATCCTGCAGGTATCTTCTTCCACTATATGGCTTAGCTTTTAACCCTTTAGGTGGTGTTTTTTGAGAAATTAAAGTTGTCATGTTCAATGTAGTTCAATTTATAAATATTTTTCAATAAAGCTATTGTTCTTTAGTCCTGTTGAAGAAATTTCTGCTGAAGTCAATAACATGAAGATATTCTCTTATGTTACCTTCAATATGGGCTTCCCTGGTGGCTCAGTGGTAAAGAATCTGCCTGCCAATGCAGGAGACACAAGTTCAATCCCAGGGTTGGAAAGATCTCCTGAAGAAGGAAATGGCAACCCATTCCAATATTTTTGCCTTAAAAACCCCATGGACAGAGGAGCCTGTTGGGCTACTGTCCAGGGGGTCTCAAAAGAGTTGGCCATCACTTAGTGACTGAAAAACAACAACACCTTTGATATGCTTTATTATTTTACTTTTACATTTAGCTCTATGACCCATCTAGAATTGACTTTTGTGTCTAAGGTGAAATTAAGACCAAGTTTGCTATATGATATCCCAATTAATCTTGAACCATTTATTGAAAGTCCATCTTTTCTGCACTGTATTTCAGGACACTTTTGGAGTAAATCAGATTCTAATACAGAGATAGGTCTATTTCTTGATTTACTCATCCACTCTTCTATCCATGTGCCAACACTGCTGCTGCTGCTGCTGCTAAGTCACTTCAGTCATGTCCAACTCTGTGTGACCCCATAGACAGAAGCCCACCAAGCTCCCCTGTCCCTTGGACTCTCCAGGCAAGAACACTGGAGTGAGATGCCATTTCCTTCTCCAATGCATGAAAGTGAAAAGTGAAAGTGAAATTGTTCAGTCATGTCTGACTCTTAGAGACCCCATGGACTGCAGCCTACCAGGCTCCTCTGTCCATGGGATTTTACAGGCAATAGTACTGGAGTGGGGTGCCATCGCCTTTTATAATAGTAAATACAGGTTTCTGGTAAGGCCTATATGGCTTTCCCAGGTGGCACTAGCAGTAAAGAAACTGCCTGCCAATGCAGGAGACAAGAGAAAAGGGCTCAATCCCTGGTCAGAAAGATCCCCTGCAGGAGAAGGGCATGGCAAACCACTTCAGTATTCTTGCCTGGAGAATCCCATGGACAGAGGAGCCTAGCAGACTATAGCCCATATGGTTACAAGGAGTTGGAAACAACTAAAGTGACTTAACACATATGCAAACACAGCACAAGGCCTATATCTCATATCTAGGAGTTCAGATCAAAACAGATGAATATTCCAGATATCAAGCCATATTACAGATAAGTAGGGCTATCAAAGCATCAAAACAAAGTGATCAGTGGAAAAAGCTTGAAATCTTTCCAGATTTTTATTTCCGAGGGTTATGAAAACTACTGAAGTTAACTGAACGGGAAATGAGAAAGACTAGGAAAAGAAAAAAGCATTGCTCAGTTCAGTTCAGTCTCTCAGTCATGTCCAACTCTTCGTAACCCCATGGACTGCAACACATCAGGCTTCCCTGTCCATCACTACCTCCCAGAGCTTTCTCAAATTCATGTCCATCAAATCAGTAATGCCATCCAACCATATCATCCTTTGTCATCCCCTTCTCCTCCTGCTTTCAATCTTTTGCAGCATCAGGGTCTTTTAATGAGTCATTTCTTAGCATCAGATGGCCAAAGTATTGAAGTTTCAGCTTCAACATCAGTCCTTCCAATGAATATTCAGGACTGATTTCCTTTAGGATGGGCTAGTTGAATCTCCTGGCTGTCCAAGGGGCTCTCAACAGTCTTCTCCAATACCACAGTTCAAAAGCATCAATTCTTCAGTGCTAAGCTTTCTTTATAGTCCAACTCTCATATCCATACATGACTACTGGAAAAAAAAATGGTAAAAAACCAGCTTTGACTAGACAGACCTTTGTTGGCAAAGTAATGTCTCTGCTTTTTAATATGCTGTCTAGATTGGCCATAGCTTTCCTTCCAAGCAAGCATCTTTTAATCTCATGGCTTCAGTCACCATCTGCAGTGATTTTGGAGCCCCCAAAAATAAAACCTGACACTGTTTCCATTGTTTCCTTAACTATTTGCCATGAAGTGATGGGACCAGATGCCATGATCTTAGTTTTCTGAATGTTGAGTTTTAAGCCAAAATTTTCACTTTCCTCTTTCACTTTCAACAAGAGGCTCTTTAGTTCTTAATCACTTTCTGTCATAAGGGTGGTGTCATCTGCCTATCTGAGGTAGTTGATATTTCTCCTGGCAATCTTGATTCTAGCCTGTGCTTCATCCAGCCTTGCATTTTGCATGATGCATTCTGCACGTAAGTTAAATAAGCAGGATGACAATATACAGCCTTGACGTACTCCTTTCCCTATTTGGAACCAGTGTGTTGTTTCATGTTCGGTTCTAACTGTTTCTCCTTGACCTGCATATAGATTTCTCAGGAGGCAGGTCAAGTGGTCTGGTATTCCCATCTCTTTGAAAACTTTCCACTGTTTCTTGTGATCCACACAGTCAAAGGCTTTGGTGTAGTCAATAAACCATAAATAGATGTTTTTGTGGAATTCTCTTGCTTTCTTGATGATCCAACGGATTTTGGCAATTTGATTTCTGGATCCTTTGCCTTTTCTGCATCAGTTCAGTTCAGTTCAGTCGCTCAGTCGTGTCCGACTCTTTGCGACCCCATGAATTGCAGCACGTCAGGCCTCCCTGTCCATCACCAACTCCTGAAGTTCACTCAGACTCACGTCCATCAAGTCAGTGATGCCATCCAGCCATCTCATCCTCTGTCGTCCCTTTCTCCTCCTGCCCCCAATCCCTCCCAGCATCAGAGTCTTTTCCAATGAGTCAAGTCTTTGCATGAGGTGGCCAAAGTACTGGAGTTTCCTTCCAAAAAAAATCCCAGGGCTGATCTTCAGAATGGATTGGTTGGATCTCCTTGCAGTCCAAGGGACTCTCAAGAGTCTTCTCCAACACCACAGTTCAAAAGCATCAATTCTTTGGCGCTCAGCCTTCTTCAGAGTCCAACTCTCACATCCATACATGACCACTGGAAAAACCATAGCCTTGACTAGACGGACCTTAGTCGTCAAATTAATGTCTCTGCTTTTGAATATGCTATCTAGGTTGGTCATAACTTTTCTTCCAAGGAGTAAGCGTCTTTTAATTTCATGGCTGCAATCACCATCTGCAGTGATTTTGGAGCCCAAAATCCCACGTCTGAGGCCAGGGGCGGCGGCCTGGAGGAGCAACCCCACGTCCAAGGAGCAGTGACTGCATGGGCACAGGAGGGCCTAGAGGAGCTATCCCACGCTGAAGGTCAGGAAGGGCAGCAGTGAGGAGATACCCTTCCTCCAAGGTAAGGAGCAGTGGCTGTGCTTTGCTGGAGCAGCCGTGAAGAGATATCCCACACCCAAGATAAGTGAAACCCAAGTAAGATGGTAGGTGTTGCAAGAGGGCATCAGAGGGCAGACACACTGAAACCATACTCACAGAACACTTTTCTGCATAGCTGGTAAAAATGAAATGGTACAGCCACTTTGGAAGACTTTTGGTAGTCTTACAAAATTAAATGCAGTATTACCATATAATCCATAAATCAGTCATGCTTGCTGATATTTACCCAAAGGAGTAGAAAACTATATTCATAGAAAAGCCTGCATTCAGATGTTTACAGCAATTTTATTCATAATTGCCAAATTTTGGAAACAGCCAAGGTATCCTTCAATGGATGAAAGATGATGTAGTACATTTAAATAACAGATTATTGGCTAGCATCGAAAGAAATGAGCTATTAGGCCATGAAAAAACATGGGGGAGATTTAAATGCATATAACTAAGAGAAAGAAGCCAATATAAAATGGCTTCATACTGTATGGTTCCAACTATATGACATCCTGGAAAAGGTATGGCAACAGTAAAAAGGTCAGTGGTTTCCAGTAGTTGAGGGCTAGGAAAGGGATGAACAGCACAGGAGCACAGAGGATTTTTAGGGCAGGGAAAGACCCTATTTGATACTACAGTGATAAATATATGTCATTATACATTTGTCCAAACTCATGAAGAATACCAGTACTAAGAGTGAATCCTAACATAAACTTCACTCACTCTGAGTAATAATGATGTGTCAATATAGGTTCATCAGTGGTAACAAATGTTATTAGTTTGGTGAGTGATGTTGGAGAAGACTATGCCCATGTGGAGACAGAGGATATAAGAAAGATCTCTGTATCTTCCACTCGATTTTTTCATGAATCTAAAACTTCTCCAAAAAATATGCTCTACAAAGAACTAATGTATAACCCAGGGAATATACTCTCAATATTTTGCAGTAACATATAAGGGAAGAGAATCTGAAAAAATTAGATATATTGATACATGTCTCTATAACTGTATCACCTTACTGTACACCTGAAACTAACACAACATTGTAGATCAACTATTCTTTAATTTAAATAAATAATAGACTACTAAAAATACAGTTATTGTGTTATCATTTTAACTTGTTAAAATATAGTAAGCAATTCTTTAGAATATTAATACCAGTTGCTTTTCTTTTCTCCAGTTGGTCAATATTTTGCAGTAACATATAAGGGAAGAGAATCTGAAAAAATTAGATATATTGATACATGTCTCTATAACTGTATCACCTTACTGTACACCTGAAACTAACACAACATTGTAGATCAACTATTCTTTAATTTAAATAAATAATAGACTACTAAAAATACAGTTATTGTGTTATCATTTTAACTTGTTAAAATATAGTAAGCAATTCTTTAGAATATTAATACCAGTTGCTTTTCTTTTCTCCAGTTGGATAGGAAACGTTTTATTTTTATTTCTTCTGGATTATTTATTTTTGTTTTAGATAATACTATAAAAGGTGACAATAAATATGCATAGCAAAGTCGAGTCTCCAGGCACAACCAGTAAGTATTTAAAGATCAAACTGATGATCTAGAATAGGATGTTGTACCAGAACTTTCCAAATACCTACAAAGATACATATTAACACATTAAATATTAACCCTCTAAGTATGTTCAGTGGATACATTTATTTATAATTATTTATTTACATTTAAATATTTTTGGATCATAATATTAAATATGTATATTCATTTTAGGAAATATACCCAATGTCTAGTAATATTTATGATGACTGTCTTTATGTAAAAGGAATTATTCATTTTGCTTTAGTTAGTGCTCATTGATTTTGCACCATCTTGTGTTCTTATTTTTAGTTCATCTCTTGATTAACCAAAGTATGCTGAATAGGTGTTGTAAAACTCATGAAGTATTGTACATTTAAAGGTTGTTTTCTCTTATGCCATTATGTTAGAAAATTAAAACCTTGTAGGTTCAACAGCTTGTTTTCAGATCGAAGCTATTACAGATAAAGCTTCTATGAATATCTGTGTGCAGCCATTTTTTTTAGTAAAAAAAAATTTTTTTTTAAATTTCTTTTGGGTAAACACCTAGGAGTATATTGTTTGGGTCATATGATAGGCTTATGTTAAACAATATTTTTTAAACTACAAAACTGTTTTCCAAAGTCTTCCATTTTACATCAAGGTAGCAGGGGCTTCCCGGGTGGCACTAGTGGTAAAGAACCCACCTGCCAATGAAAGAGATATAAGAGACTTTGGTTTGATCCCTGGGTCTAGAAGATCCCCTGAAGGATGAAGATCCCCTGCAGGAGGATATGGCCATCCACTCCAGTACTCTTGCCTGGAGAATCACCATGGACAGAGGAGCTTGGTGGGCTGCAGTCCATGGGATCACAAAAAGTCAGAAAGGACTGAGCGACCTAGCACACATGCACAGCAATATATGAGAGTTCTGGTTGCTTCACATCCTGGCTAATATTTGGTATGGCTAGTCTTTTAAATTTTAACAATTTTGATTACAATCATATCTTGTGTGGCTTCAATTTGCATTTCCCTAATGACCAGTGGTAGTGAGCATGTTTTCATTTGCTTATTCAGTATTCGTAATCTTTTTGCAAAATAGTTATTAAAACTTTATCTTCATTTTTAAAATTGAGCTGTCTTTTTATTATCGGCCTTAAAAAGTTCTTCATACAGCCTACATGTAAATCCATTGTCTGATATATATGTTGCAAGTATTTTCTCTTAGTCTGGAGCTTGGGGTTTTTATTATCTTAGCAGTATACTGTGAAAAAAAAATTATATCTATATATATTTTATAAAGTCCATGCAGTCAGAAAGGGACTTTTGGAAGTCACAAGAGCAATGAAATTCTAACATAGATCCATCTCACATTGGCCCACTTGGTCTCTGAAACTCTTTTGTGGTTTTTTCCAGAATGCATAATTGGAATAGATATACTTAGCAGCTGGCATAACTTCTTCAAGGAAGGTCAGTCTTTTTTGTTCTATCTAAGCCTCCAATTGATTCAATGATGTCCATCCATACTTTGGAAATCCCAGATTTCTCTATGCAAACAGTAAGGTTTAAAAGATCCTCAGTAAATATGTGCCCTCAGCTTGGGTAAAACTATGGGCTTCCCAGGTGGCAAGGTGATAAAGAATCTGTCTGCCAATGCAGGAGACATAGGTTCAGTCCCTGCATTGCAAAGATCCCCTGGAGAAGGAAATGGCAACCCTCTTCAGTATTCTTGCCTGGAAAAGTCTGTGGACAGAGGAGCCTTGTGAGCTAACATTAACCATGGGGTTGCAAAGAGTCAGACACCACTGAGCACACATACACAAGTTGTCTGAACATTTTCTGGTGGTTCACAACAAAGATGAAGTTCATTATATACAATTGATAAAGCATCCCAGGAGTTGTGCCTAAACATTTTCAATTTCTTTCTATGTTTGTCTGCTATATCTGTTTCTTTCTACTGCTGTACTTTATTTACCTTGATCTTAATTACAGCGTAAAATGAGTGTATCCTGTAAAGTCTTATAAGCCCTTTGAGTTGTTTTACTTTTGTGTAATTGCTTCAGTTGGTATTACGAAGCATGAAATTTAATAAAAAATTATGTCTATGTTGTTCGTTGATTTTTTTTTTCTACCTTATAATTATTTTTTCATGGGAACCAACTCTACCATGGAAGCAAAAAGGTCTGTGTTCAGATTCTTTTATTAGTTTTTCTGGAACTCATATCTTGCAGCATTGTCTAGTTAGACCCATTACAGCTAAGATAGTCCTTGGCAGCACAGCACTCCTCTATCATAATCAATGAACTCTGTATAGAGAGACTATTTAATGCTACTTGAGTTGCATTAAGACTTAATTCTCAAATGCTGATTTTAATATCTGTTACAGAAATAAATTATACCTAACTATTTACAATAAAACTTAAATTTTGTCTAGGGACTAATAATTGCTCTGTAAATTTAATTCCAATTTGATACTGCATATAAATAAGGAAATACTGATAGCTTACAGTGAACGATGTCGGATTCATGATCTCTGAAGAAAATTTGGCTTCAGGACCAGGGACCAGGTTTGATCACTCAAGAGCTTTTGTGTATCAGAGTTTTATTAAAGTAAGAAAAGGGATGAGAAAGCTTCTGACATAGACATCAGAAGGGGGAAGTAGAATGCCCCCCTCGCTAGTGTTAGCAAGGGAGTTATATGCTTTTTAGTCAGTTATTACAATAAATCAAAAGAATGTCTCAAGGCTACAAAGATCTTACTAGACCCACTCCCATAAATTACATTTTAAGATAACAGGATTAGCCAAAAGATTTTCAGGAAAAACTGTCCTCAAGTGGGATATATTGCTGTTATATAATCCTTAGTACAGAGTTTAAACTGAATTGTTTTTTGTGTAATCATCAGTTACAGACTTAAAGAAAAAACGTTTTATATGACTAAGACTAAGGAATGTAGAGAGGAAAAAAAAGTTTGTCCTTTCTTCCTCCTTGAGAATTCCAGAACCCTATCTCCTCCTTGAGAGCCCCAGACCCCTTTCTCCTCCTCAGGAACCCTGGACTTATTAACCTGCCTAGGAATTAACTCTCTCCATATGATATTTAATATCATATTCTGTAAAGCATATTCTCCATTAAATCTTAAAGACACTTTAATTTTAAAGGATGGAAAAGAAAATTATTTTAAGGCTCTTTTCAAATCAAATGTTCAGAGTCAAGCTTCATTAAAATGAAATATTGTCACCACCTGATTTCGGATCTGCTTGGTTCTCACTCCATAAATAATGGGATTAAGAGCAGGGGGGATGACCACATATAAATTAGCCAAGAGGATGTGGATATAACGTGGAATATTGTGTCCAAATCGATGAGTCATAAAGGAGAAAAAGGCTGGAGTGAAGAAAGCTAAAATGACACACACATGGGAACCACAGGTATTAAGAGCTTTGAGTCTGGCCTCCTGGGATGGGAGTCTGAAGACAGCATGTAGAATCTTCACATAGGATATAGCAATCAAAATAACATCCAAAAGTATCATAGAAATAAGGATTAATCCAAACAATATATTGACCTTTATGCTGACACAGGCCAAACGGGCAATGCCCATGTGCTCACAGTAGGTGTGGGGTATAGTATTATGTCCACAGAATGAAAGCCTTAGAAGGAGGGTTATAAGTGGAAAAACAAAAACCAAATTTTTCAACATTCCTATTTCCACAATAATACAGGTATTTCTGTTGGTGAGGATTGTGTTATATCGAAGAGGATGGCAAATGGCAACGTAGCGATCAAAAGCCATGGCTACAAGCATGAATGTTTCAAAGCCTGTAAACAGATGTATGAAGAACATTTGAGTTAAGCATCCCCCAAAGGAAATCACACCGAGGTTAAACCAGAAGATGCCTAGCATTTTGGGAATAGTGGCCGTGGACAGACCCAGGTCTGTGAGAGCCAAGATGGCTAAAAAATAGAACATGGGCTGGTGAAGACTGTGTTCAGTCTGGATGACAAAGAGGATGGTAACATTCCCAAGGAGGGCAATCAGATACACTATACCAAATGGAAAGCCAAGCCAGACTTGCATATTTTCCAGTCCTGGAATTCCCAACAACAAGAAAGATGAGGGGTGAATCCATGAGTTATTGGCTGGAGACATATTGGCAAAGGCTTTTGATGGTCAGGCTCCACTCATTTGAAGGAATCTTTAGTTCTACATAAGGCTTCCCAATGGCTCATCAATATTGCTAATACTGCAGAAGAATGATAAGATATAAGTATGTACACTTTCTCTAGAAATATAGAAGAAAGAGCACATTATTCCACAGACTTCTCTTCCTCTCATTTACTTTCATTGTTATATATGGCACGTGAAGGAGAACATTCTTTAAGAAATGAATGACACATATATATGGAATTTAGAAAAATGGCAATGATAACCCTGTATGCGAGACAGTAAAAGAGACACAGATGTATAGAATGGGCTTTTGGACCCTGTGGGAGAGGGAAAGGGTGGGATGATTTGGGAGAATGGCATTGAAACGTATACTATCATGTAAAAAACGAAGCGCCAGCCTATGTTCGACACAGGATACAGGAAGCTTGGGGCTGGTGCACGGGGATGATCCAGAGAGAGGATATGGGGTGTGAGGTGGGAGGGGGATTCAGGATTGGGAGCTCGTATACACCCGTGGTGGATTCACGTCAATGTATGGCAAAACCAATACGGTATTGTAAAATAAAGTAAAAATAAAATTAAAAAAAAATGAAATGAATGGATATTGAGACATTGGACAAGATAATCTAAATTAGTTTTAGTGAGAAATTAGACCAAGTCAGTTAATATAAGATTCTATACTAGGCTCTAACTTTTTGAAATGTTAATTATAAATTGAGAGAAGATACACACATTCATATCCCACTGATAAATGATTACAATTTTTGAGCATTGGCATTATTATAGATTTCAGAAGCAGCCTTTAAAACCATTTGCTTAACTAGAAATATTACTCTAACATATGCCCTTGGGGGTTTCCAATTGAAATCAATGAGTTTTTCCCCCCAGTACTTAATATGACATATATTTCTTTCTCAAAAAGCTGTGAAAGCAGCACTGACATAGGTACACTACCATGTGTAAAATAGATAGCTGGTGGGAAGCTGCAGAATAGCACAGGGAGCTCAGCTTCGTCCTCTGTGATGACCTAGAGGAGTGGGGTGGAGAGGCTCAAAAGGGAGGGGATATATGTATACATATAGTTGATTCATGTTATACAGCAGAAACTAACACAACATTGTAAAGCAATTACATTACAATTAAAAAGTTATTACAAAAAATCTAAGCATATATTTTTTTGCTTCTAAATTTGTGTTATTTCTTACTTTTGTCATCAATGTATGAAGACATGTGCTTTATTCTTTGAAATAGAACCTTACCTTATAAGGTCACTGACTTCACAAAATTCAATGCTACAAAATTAATTTTAGATATAAAACCATCTCTCTTTTAGCAAGGTTGGCTCAGGTTTAAAGCTCTGACAATGCTTCAGGCTCCCCATTTTCCCCCTATTTTCTTGCACCAACAACCTGGTCTTACTTCATTTCTAAAACACCTATATCATTATTATATTGTCATTGTTATAAGAAGGAAGAGAATAATTCTAAAATAATAACATTATACAAGAATTTAAAATTATTTATCTCAGTCTCACAAGGAAATTTCAAATAAACTATATTACTTAGTATTCAGACATGGAATCAAGACTGATTCTGGTTCCTGAATAAGTGGATTTCTTTTTTTTTTTTAAACTGGGGGTGAAACTCCAGTACTTTGGCCACCTCATGTGAAGAGTTGACTCTGATGCTAGGAGGAAAAGACTCTGATGCTAGGAGGGATTGGGGGCAGGAGGAGAAGGGGATGACAACAAATGAGATGGCTGGATGGCATCACTGACTCGATGGCCGTGAGTCTGAGTGAACCCTGGGAGTTGGTGATGGACAAGGAGCCTGGTGGGCTGCGATTCATGGGGTCTCAAAGAGTCAGACACGACTGAGCAACTGAACTGAACTGAACTGAATTACTTTAAAATATTGTAGTGGTTTTTGCCATACATTGACATGAATCAGCCATGGGTGTACATGTGTTCCACATCCTGAACCCCCCTCTCACCTCCCTCCCCATCCCATCCCTCAGGGTCATCCCAGTGCACCGGTTCTGAGCGCCCTGTCTCATGCATCAAATCTGGACTGGTGACCTGTTTCACATATGGTAACACACATGTTTCAATGCTATTGTCTCAAATCATCCCACTCATGCCTTCTCCCACAGAGTCCAAAAGTCTGTTCTTTACTGTGTCTCTTTTGCTGTCTTGCATATTGGGTCATCATTACCATCTTTTAAATTCCATATATATGCATTAATATACTGTATTGGTGTTTTTCTTTCTGACTTACTTCACTCTGTATAGTAGACTCCAGTTTCATCCACCTAATTTGAACTGATTCAAATGCATTCTTTTTAATAGCTAAGTAATATTCCATTGTGTTTATGTACCACAACTTTCTTATTCATTCATCTGCCGATGGACATTCACATTGCTTCCATGTCCTAGCTATTGTAAACAGTGCTGCGATGAACATTGTGGTACAAGTGTCTCTTTCAATTCTGGTTTCCTCGGAATTCCTGGGTCATATGGCGGTTCTATTTCCAATTTTTAAAGGAATCTCCACACTGTTCATAGTGGCTGTACTCAAATGCAAACTTGAGTTTGCATTCCCACCAACAATGTAAGGGGTTCCTTTTCTCTGCACCCTCTCCAGCATTTATTGTTTGTAGACTTTTTGATAGCAACCATTCTGATCGGCGTGAGATGGTACCTCATTGTGGTTGTTTTTAGTCTGAATCGCAGGTGCAGGTCTTCATCCTCAAAACAAAACTGCTTTGTTCCAGTCACCCCGCTCTCTGACCTTCTGGTGTTCCCAGCGTTCTGCCCAAATGTGCTTATTTTAGAACTAAGTAGTCAGTTCTTCATTGTTTTTCTTGTGCTACATTAACTTTGTGGCTAGCAATCTCCAGTTTCTTCCAATTACTCTTCTTTGTTCCATACTACCTCTTCCAAATTTTAACATAATTGGTCTAAATACACATTTCTAAAGAAGAGGGAACCAAATATAAGTGTGTTCTTAATTATAATCTGTGAAAGACAGATTCTATTCTCTCTTTGAAGAGAATGAAATAGTATTAACAATAAGAGACTTGACCTTTTCTTTGGAGCTAAGGAAGTTAGGGGACATCACAGTACACTGTTCCCTTAAGGTTTTAGGAAATCTATGTAGAAGATTCTAAGAATAAAAGAAGCATGATCCTTCAAGAGAAAAGATAGGAAGCTAAAGTCTCTAAATATCTAAATATATCTGTTGTAAGGTATATACATCAAGGCTGATATGAGAAAGAGAAAGAAGAACCAGCATCATCCTCCCATTAATCTCCCAGGTCTTTTAGTTACTCATGCTCAGAAAGGCTTCATGGAACTCAGTGTTGACTTGTTATATTTCTCTCCCAGGACCCTGTAATTCTACTCCATAGTTCTCTGTATGGCTATTTAATCAATGTCCAAGTTCCCATGTAATTGTAAGCTTCATGAAGAGTTGCATCAGGGGCCAGGAAGTGGTTTTGTTCATCATTATTTCTCTAGCACAGGATTTGGTGGAAAGCTGTGACTCAAAACATTTCTTTTACAAAAAGACTGAATGAGTAGGTAATTATTAATTTTGACTCCTGGTGAAAATTTGAAGAATGATAACAGATATCACACATTATATCTGGCAGTTAAGGATGGAGAAATGAAAAAGAAAACCATAATCCTCAAAAAAGGGTACACTGAGTACATAAGAAAGAGAACTCTGATCAGAAGCTTTCCTGACAAAGAAGCTATCAAGGGCTTGTGATGTAGTAAAAAGAAAATACAAGGAGGACATTCTAGAGAGAATTTTATAAAAGTTATAAAAGCAGGTGATCATGGCAATCAAAAGTAGGAAGTAAAATGTAACTGGTAGATTTGTTCATGCATAACTTGTTCCCTCATGGGACCTCCTGACTATTTGGCTATTCAAATACATCAGTAAAACATCAATAATATAGTTTCATAGTGGTACATTTTCAAAAATCAAAGTTAATCAGTCTTTTGCAATGTCAACTTGTTTTCAACATAAAGTCATAATTTATTCTATATTAGAGTGCCTAAACAGAATTGTACTAGGGGCAAAAGGTGATGCCAAAGACTTGTGAGACCTTAAATCAAAACCTTCTGAATAAGGCAACAGAAATAAATTAAAAGCAAAAATTGGGGGGAAATTGCTGCAAAACAGCCTCATCCTGCATGTCACCTATCTAAAAAGATACTTATTCACTCTAAAAGATCTTTATTCCTATATGCAATGAACAACAAAAGCTCAATAACAGTGCTAAAACCAGAAAGATGTTCAATCAGGTATTCTGCAGTCCTGGATAAAGGAGTACCTGTCTGTAAGATCAAAATTGTTCTTTTGCACAACACTGAACCAGCCTAGTTCAGAAGCAACTGTTATATAGCAGATATATTTCACCTCAAATGAGATTCGCCTTTCTATTCTATACCAAATAGAACAGGTGGATAGCTAAATAAATAAATAAATACATGCTCATAATTTGGGAAAGAGACTATCATCTTACTTTTTCTAAATTTGACTCTAAAATGTTTTTTAATTTTAATTGGAGGATAATCACTTTACAATATTGTGATGGTTTTGCATACATCAACATGAATTGGCCATAGGCACATATGTGTCCCCTTCCTCCCAAAGCCCCCTCCCAAGTCTCTCCCCACTCCATCCCTACAAGTTGTCATGGAACGCCAGCTTTGGGTGCCCTGCTTGATATGTTAAACTCCCACCAGCTATCTATTTTAAATAAGATAATGTATATGTTTCAATGCTACTCTCTCAAATCATCCCAGCCTCTCCTACCACTAAGTTCAAAAGTGTGTTCTTTATGTCTGTGTGTGTGTACAGGGCATCAAAGGAGACTAATATTTTTTTAAATAATAAATAAACTGAAAGAGCAAGTAATGATTGAGTTCTACAAATAGCTACTTTTACAAGAAAGAAGAGATGTGATTTTAAAAACTGATTATTTTTCAACTGTTATGTGTTTTTGTGTGCTCAGTTGCTCAGTTGTGTCCAATTTTTTGTAATCCAATGGACTGTAGCTCACCAGGCTCATGGGGTTTTCCAGACAAGAATACTGGCATGGTTTGCCATTTCCTTCTCCAGGGGATCTTCCCAGCCCAGGGATCACACCCATGTCTCTTGCATCTACTGCACTGGCAGGCAGATTCTTTACCACTAGCACCACCTGCTAGTGATGTATGTTGTATGTACAGCTTACATAGTTAATGCTAAAGTAAAAAGTGAAAGTGGTTCAGTCATGTCTGCATCTTTGCAACCCCATGGACTATACACTCCGTGGAATTCTCCAAGCCAGAATAATGGAGTGGGTAGTCATCCCCTTCTCCTGGGGAATCTTCCCAACCCAGGGATTGAACCCATGTCTCCAGCATTGCCAGTGGATTCTTTACCAGCTGAGTCACCAGGTAAGTCCATTTAACACTAAACTTGCTTGATAATATGGAAGACTAAATCAAGAATGAATATATTTGTAAACAAGGAGTCTTATATGTATAAATCTGCATGGAAATTTCATTGTATGCTTTTAAGAAACTATAAACTATTTGGAATCTGAAAGTAATTAAACATATTGAGGCTCTTTATCATGTGTTGGTCTGATTTGAAAAAAATTTTAGAATGTCAATTTTTGGATATTAAATACAAAATAATATTCCAAAATAACCTGCAGCATGAAAAAGTTCAGTAGAATTAAACTAAAAGAGAAAATTAGAAATGGGAGGGAGGGAGAGAGATACAGAAAGAAACAAAGAAGTCAGAATATGTAAGGGAAAGGGACAGAAAAGATCGAAGAGGAAGAGAGAGAATTTAGCAATATCATAACAAGTTGCTTAGTTGACTGTTTAGCTTTTTCTCTTTAGTCCTCTTTTCATGAAAATTAGAGATACTTGTACAAAAAAGTAATAAAACACTAAAATACACAGAATTACCTACAATTCCATCAATTAGAAATAAGAATGTAAGATATTTTGGTTTATCTCCTCCAAATTAATTTCACGTGTAAAGTCAGTGAGGGGGTTAAATCAATAGATTCAAGTCCAAACTTTCCTAATCTATATGTTCAAATGCATATAGCCACAACTAAGCCTGCACCAACTTACCAGCTTCAGGAATAGCCAACATTAAAAAAAAATGTACAATCCAGACTAATAAATGTGCTAAGCATGTCTCAGCACTGTAACTGTGATCTAAAGAGAAAAGCTTACTGGGATGGAAAATTTTTCCCCAGACTGGGAGTAGCTACTCTTCTGGGACTCCACAGTATGAAAGCATCAAAGAAAATGAATTCACAAGTTCTTACCACAGGTTTGAAGGCATAAAAAAGGACATGGGCAAAAGAAGCCTTTGGGACTTTCAAGTTTCTCCCTGTAGGTTCCCAATTTCGAAGTATTTCTAATTCTCTAAGAACTCAATAGTTCTAATTATTCCCTTGCCATCAGTCCTATAAGAATAATACCTGAAGCAACCTATGATTTTTCTATCTGGTCCCCCAAGTCTGTTATATTCTCTAATTATTGTGCCACTTTTTTTTCCAGCAAATATCTTAGCCATGATCTAGAAGTCAAGTAGCCATTGAACACTTATTTAAAATTAAGAATGTCTATACTTCTTGGTGGTCCAGTGGTTGACTCCATGCTTCCACTGTAAGGGGTATGGGTTCCATGCCTGGTTAGGGAACCCTCATGCCACATAGCCAAAAAAAGATTAAGTATGTGGCCAGATATGTTTTAATCTGTAAATCTTTTCCCATGAGGCCTATATTCTGGTTGCATAGACAATACTAACCACAAGATGTTGTTATTTAGCTGCTAAATTATGTCTGACTCTTTTGCAACCCCATGGATTGTAACCTGTCTGGCTTCTCTGTCCATGAGATTTTCCAGGCAAAAATACTGGAGTGTGTTGCTATTTCCTTCTCCAGGAGCTCTTCCCTACCCAGAGATTGAATCCTTTGTCTCCTGTTGTGCAGGCAGACTCTTTCTCCCTGAACTACCAGGGAACCCCCACTAACAACTTATAAATGTGCAAATAATTAAGTTTAAGTTGTACAGTGTTAAATTTAGAGCTACAGAAACTCAGAGAACTTGTATGTTTTCTATGCTTTCTAACCTAATTTCCTTTAGAAAGGGCTTGGAAGGTGGCACAATAAAAACTACAAAGGAATACATAAACTTACATTACTGGTGGACATTACAGAAGGATTATGCACTGTGTCTAGCCTGGATAAGCATAGAATTATGAAGCTGACTCTCTTCAGAGACAGAATAAAGCAGTTCTAACAGTTGTCATTGACTCACTGGACTGGCACCAATATCTTGACCATGATAATACCCACTTAACATAAACAACTTTTCAAGATATGAACATCAGACAAAATCACTCTAAGTTTGTGATGATGGAGTAAACTGGGGTGCAAAGGATAGCTTCCTGAGATACTGCCAAATAGTTCTCTAAAATGATTTTACCAATTTACCACCTCACCAGCAAGGTTTGAGGATTCTAGTTGCACATATTTGGTACTTTGATGGTTTAGTCACTAAGCCGTGTCTGACTCTTGCGATCTTTTCACTTTATCCATTATGGTCAGTATATAGTGGAATTGCTTAGTGATTTTATATGTATTTCCTTTATGACTAAGAAAACAGTGCATCTTTTCATGCTCTCTAGAAATTTGGACATCTTCCTTTACAAAAGCCCCATACAAACCCTTTGCTAAGTTTTCTAGGGGGCAGTGTTCCATTTTCTTATCAATTCATAAGCATCATGTATATATTCTTTAATTTGAGAAATTTGGTTTGTCTATGCTCCCTGTTATTTATTTGATAAAATATATATATTTGATATGCTTTATTTGATAAAAGATGTTCTTAACTTTAAGAATATATTTCTCATATTGTTAGCACATATATGTGTATGTATTGTGTCTTTATAATCTGTTCTTTTTGGAAAGTTATTTGTCCAGAAGTTGTATGGTTTTCCTTTTCAAGTTTACATGTACAATTCATTTGGGAAGGAGTTTTTGTATAATGTAAGATAAACATCAAAATTCACTGTTCCTTTCTGTGACTTTCCAATTTATCCAATATCTTTTATTAAAAATATCATCTTTTGTTATGCACTACAATGTTATCTCTCCTATAATTTGTGCAAACATGTATCTGTGGGTCTGTTTCTGAACTCTCTATTCAGTTTCATTGGACTGGTTTTCTTTTTTTAAATATAAATTTATTTATTTTAATTGGAGGCTAATTACTTTACAATATTGTATTGGTTTTGCCATACATCAACATGAATCCCCCACAGGTATACACGTGTTCCCCATTCTGAACCCCCCTCCCGCCTCCCTCCCCATACCATCCCTCTGGGTCATCCCAGTGCACCAGCCCCAAGCATCCAGTATCATGCATCGAACCTGGACTGGCGATTCGTTTCATATATGATATTATACATGTTTCAATGCCTCTATACGTGCACCAAAACAATACCCTCCAAATTACTCTGCTTTATTATAGGTCTTCACTACTATAGCTTTAGAACAGGTCTTGTTTGTCTGTATGTTTTCCAATATAGTTCTTAGGAAGAAAATTGGCTATTCTTGGACACTTTTCATAAATATGATACTATTGAAGATAGTGTAGATAATGCTGAGATAATACCCACTCCCTTCCAAATTTCAGTGTATTAAGAAATAAAAGGTTTAATTCTTATTCCTACTACATGACTAATACAAGCTTTGGGCATGGGGAGGGGCTCTATTGTAGTCACTCAGGGAGTTATTCTGACAAAGGTCAGAATTTTGACATGACATCTGAACAAAAGCCTTCGGTGAACACAAGAGGCGGGAGAGAGAAAATGAAAAAGTACATAATTAGTCTTAAATATTTCACTAAGAATTAACAAAGGTCATTTCTACAAATATTTTGCCATAGCAAGTCCCATGGCCAAGTCTAACTGCAAGAAGTTTTCCACACGTGCTGCTGCTAAGTCACTTCAGTCGTGTCCGACTCTGTGTGACCCCATAGAGGGCAGCCCACCAGGCTCCCCCGTCCCTAACTCCAGTACTCTTGCCTGGAAAATCCCATGGATGGAGGAGCCTGATTGGCTGCAGTCCATGGGGTCACAAAGAGTCGGATATGACTGAGCAGCTTCACTTTCACTTTTCACTTTCATGCATTGGAGAAGGAAATGGCAACTCACTCCAGTGTTCTTGCCTGGAGAATCCCAGGGACAGGGGAGCCTGGTGGGCTGCCGTCTATGGGGTCACACAGAGTCGGACACGACTGAAGTGACCTAGCAGCAGCAGCAGCATTCTTCATGTATCATTTTTCTTCTTATTATTATTATTATATGTTGCCCCAAGACTTGCAGAATCTTAGTTCCCCAACCAGGGATCAAACCCATGCCCTTGACAGTGAAAGCACAGACTTCTAACCCCTGGACCACCAGGGAATTCCCTATTTCATTTCTAATGCATGGTTTCTCATGTTTCCCTATGGTGAAAATCATGATCATAATTTGTTATGGAGAATTTTATGACCCATCATTTACTCATATAAAAATGCAAATTTTAAAAGTAACCACATCATAGAACTCACATAGGAAATGTGTTAATATAAGTAAATTTGCTAGAACAATAAATACTAATGATTCTAAATAATATCATTGTTATTATTTCTAAAATCCTGCTACTGATTTTATTCTATTGCTTTCACATTTCCTCTGGTGATCCAGAAACTACTATAATTTTAAAGCTACCTGCCTCAGCAATCTACCTTCCACTAACAACTGAATTTTCAGATGAATATTCAACTATTCATTTGAAAACTTTCAAATAAGGTAACTATTTCACAGGGCTATCTTGATCAAACAATCTAACTATAAACAGTTTTCAAAAGATATAATCCTTACAGATGATTATATTATCATCAATAAACTCACTATTATTTTTAAACTGAAAGAATTATGGACAAATGAATGTTGTTACTGTTAATTATCACTGTTGAGGCTCCCTGCCCTCTATCTTTTTGGACAATAACCCCCTTCTAATAAGCATATGGAGAAAATATGAACTGTTAAACATTCTAAGGCGATTGATGGTTAACCTTTTTTAAAAAAAAAAAAGTTCCTCAAAACTCGTTCCCTAATTTGCTTAGTCCTGATTCCATAGATTACAGGATTAAGGGCTGGTGGAACAATCACATATAGATTGGCTAAGAGGATATGGATAAACTGAGGAATGTTGTGGCCAAAACGGTGTGTTAAGAAAGAGAAAAATGCTGGTGTGAAAAAGGTTAAGATAACACCAATGTGGGAGCCACAGGTATTGAGAGCTTTGAACCGGGCTTCCCAGGAAGGCAGGTGGAAGACAGTATAGAGGATCCTGATATAGGAAAGAATGATAAGAAGTACATCCAATAATAAGATAGCCATATCCCCAAGACCAAATAATATGTTGACTTTGATGTTAGCACAGGCCAGACGGGCAATGCCCATGTGCTCACAGTAGGTATGAGGGATGATATGGTGCCCACAGAAGGGTAGTCTCAGGAGAAGAAATATCAGTGGAGCCACCATGTACAGGCTCCGCAGAATAGCAATGCCTGCAATAACGCCAATGATTTTGCTGGTGAGAATTGTGGTGTACTGAAGGGGTTTACAAATGGCAATGTACCGGTCAAAGGCCATGGCCACCAACACAATGCTCTCCATGGCAGTGAAGAAGTGGATAAAGAACATCTGGGAAAGGCAGCTTCCAAAGGATATATCTTTGAGGCTGAACCAGAAGATGCCCAGCATTTTGGGAATGGTGGCCGTGGACAAACCCAGGTCAACGGAGTCCAATATGGCCAGGAAGTAGTACATGGGCTGGTGGAGACTATGCTCAGTCTGGATCACAAATAGGACAGCAGCGTTCCCCAGGAATGCAACAAGATACACAAAGAAAAAGGGAAACCCAATCCAGATGTGCACGTCTTCTAGCCCGGGGATGCCCAACAAAAGGAATGAAGAAGGATGGAACTGGGTGTCATTAGGCATAGACATTTTTTCTGCCACAATTTTTCTGTTGTCCGTATCAGAAACAATTCCAGTCAGTGATACCTCCTCCATGTCTCCATTTTTTCAGATCTCTATTAAGATGAAAAAGAACATTTTAATCATCCTTTGTTTCTATTTAAAAAATAAGATAAATAATTTTTGTCAGCAATACTGATTACATCAAAATTGCTAACAGACTGAATGCTCTCATCACAAAAAAAAAAAAAAGTCTATGTGATGTGAGGGGAGTGATAGCTAAAGCTATGGCAGTAGTCATATTGTGATATACGAATATATCAAAAAAATACTTTGTATACCTTGAACATAACACAATGCTATGTATCAATTATGTCAAATTTTTGAAAAAGGAAACCAGGTTAAGTACACTCCCACTCATTTTTTGCTAGCCTCTGCTGAGCATCATATGGCACCAGGAATAGAAATTACCTTACTTTATTGCCACTTTCCCTAATAAAAAACTGATATAAACAAGAGAGGGCAGAATAATATCCTCTGCACAGTGAAAATTAAAAATCTGGAGTATAGCCAGAAATAAGTGGAAAGAATAAAATTCCAGAGTCTATGTATGTGATAGTGTTCCATATATTTTTTGCTTAGGTGTATGGTGATTTCTTTGGTGTTTGTAATCTCAACTATTACCATATTAGGGAATCTAAAAACCCCTCAAAATATAATGTGCATAATCCTGTGTGTATGTTTATGCATTTTTGTGGTGTTTGTGAATAATAGATGGTCTGGTTTTTTGGGCAGAAGAAACAATTTATTTTTATTTACACATATGAATGAAAAATTCTACCAAATAAAAGTTAATTTAAAAACTTCACAAATAGATGAATTGCTGAAGAAGAAACAGGACAAGAAATTTCTATGTCTTATTTTAGAAAATAAACAATTCAGTTCTCATCATAATTTTTTTTTAAGTACCCATCAATTTTGGAAAATGGATAATATCAAAGAGAGGAAAATACTTGACAGAGTATTTTTTTAGTTATGAAACATGAATTGAGAGAGCATTCTAATCTAAATAAGCCTATCAGTTAGATAGTTCATAAGTCAACACATTCAGTAAAGACATTGTCCAGATACAGCCCAGTTGAGGGAGCAGAGGTTAAATATTATGGACTAGGCAACTTTCAAATATATTTCTACCTTGTAACCATGGGGAGAGGGCAGAGCATTTTAGATACCCTAAATCTTACTTCCTAACAGGATTCTATCCTGGTGGTCATGTCTTTATGGATACCTTCCTTATAGTGACATTGAAAAGAATTATCAAGTGATTTTGTTTCATAGCACTCATCCAGAATACATGGGAATTCTGAACTTAGTTATAATAAATAAATATTTGAAGCAAAAAAGGAAGATTTTGTGGGAAAAACTAGTTGTATAGAAAATGTGGAAGTTTGATGTGTGCAATTGTATGGAAAGTTTTGATTCAAATTTAGGAATATTTGAATATTGAGGGAAGTCAAAATTGAGAAGCGTCCATCAGAGATAAATGCACAAGAAGGTAAATACATCTGTTGACTTTGACCCATGTCAAGATTTGCTGTGTCCTTTAAAGCCTATGAAGACTAGTAAAAATGAGAGATAATTTGACTTTGGGAAATTCTCTCAGGAAATATACATATATATATATGCTGCTGCTAAGTCGCTTCAGTCGTGTCCGACTCTGTGCAACCCCACAGACAGCAACCCACCAGGCTGCCCCATCCCTGGGATTCTCCAGGCAAGAACACTGGAGTGGGTTGCCATTTCTTCCTTCAATGCATGATGAAAAGTGAAAGTGAAGTCGCTCAGTCGTGTCCGACTCTTCATGACCCCATGGACTGCAACCTGCCAGGCTCTTCCATCCTTGGGATTTTCCAGACAACAGTACTGGAGTGGGGTGCCACTGCCTTCTCCAATATTATGTTATGTAATATACCTGTGGGGTAAAATTGGACTGCTAGGCCTGAGGAGAAGACAGTTGAAGTTCTCAGTTTTGTCATGTTAAGCTTTCAGAGACAGCTTCTGTCTTTCATTAGTGAGAAAATATAAGGTAAGTGGGGAGGTGCTCAGTTGTGTCCAACTCTGCATGACCCCATGGACTGCAGCCAGCCAGACTCCTCTGTCAGTGGGATTTTCCAGCCAAGAACACTGGAGTGGGTTGCCATTTCCTTCTCCAGGAGATATTCCTGACCCAGGGATCAAACCCCCGCCTCCTGAATCTCCTTACTTGGCAGGTGGATTCCTTACCACTGGACCACCTGGGAACCCCAAGTGGAGACATACTCTCAATTTAGTCCATCAAGTACTTAAGAGGTCCTCTGTGTACCAACCTAGATTAAGGAATTTGAATACAAGTTTGAATAAAACTAACCACATACCTTCAATGAGACCACTGCGCAGTAGGGAGATAAAAATCCAAAGATGAAATTTGGAAATTGTAAGTTCAATTTAGAAGTATGCACAGAATGCTTTGGTATAGAAACGGGTCAGAAAAATTCCATGGAGGTGGTTAGGCTTAGGCTAAGATTCACAGAACTGTTCTTCAGCCAAAGAACAAAATGTGTTTTATTTTAAATGGAGTGAAGAGTAAGAATAAAGTGAAAATGAAAGCACAGTGGACAGAAAGAACATCAAAAAGGGAAAACAGATTATCTCAATGACCTTATCCAGAAATCCGGTAGATTAATGACCAAATTCTTAATCATCTGATGTCTTAGTCTCTCTTAAGGGCACCACAGAGCAAAACTTTAGAAAATAAATAGTTACATCCCAAGAAAATCAATTATTCCACTTATTTCTGTGAATTTTCTAAGTGGACTTGAAAATGGATGCTTACCTCCTCTCAAAGTCAACATCATTTCCAGTCTGTCAAGACTTAACAAATCAACAAATCATTTAATCATTTTATAATGTATACTGGCCTATTATTTCAATATATATTCATATATCTTTCAGTTTCTCTGGGTTCAGAATTAAGACGGTCCCAATCCCTCATTTACCTTCTAACTTTAAAGTTCTACATGAGAGTATATTTAGCTCTCCAGCAGCTCTCTTTGACATGGTATCTACTTACTCTGCCCTATTCCACCAACCACCAGCAGAGCCCAACTATCCACATTCCCATTTCCTGGAACTGATGAGCACAAGGAACATGTATACCTTCTTCTTGTCCTGGCCTAATTTTGTAACCTCATGGTAATCCTGCTATTTCCTTTCCCAGATGCTTCATCAACCTAGCCCTAAGTCTTATTTTCATCAAATCTTTTCTCCGGAGCTATGCTTCAAGATTCATTTATTAACAAATTCATGAATTCAAAAGCAGTTCTAGAAAATAGAGAAAACTAGTCCTTGTCCTCTTGCTATTCACTTACATACAATTGCAAACTAGATCAGAAACAATAGCTAAATCAATGCAGGCTATATTGGTGCATCTCCTTCCACGTTTGCTAAATGAGATTTTGCACAATCATAGGTATAAGAACATGTAGGTAAAAGTGTAGGAGGTTGTGAGTGTGCATTTTCATTTCATCTTTTTTTTTTTTTTTACCTTCACTTTTCCTCCAACTCTTCGTACTATTTTGGCATAAGCTCTTTCCCCATTCATCTTGATATTTTCACAGCCTAACCATTATACAACTTACCATGGTCTCTAAGAAACATGCTAAGTGGGAGGTATTTATACTTTTCTTAAAACCCACATCCCCTGGGATGGGTCCCAATAGTATCTTAGGGGATTTGATGCAGTTAATAGGCTCCAAAGAATTCTTTATTATTACTATTATTGAAATACACTTGACATACAATATTATCTTAGTGTCAGGTATCCTATACTACATAGTGATTTAAATTTTGCAACATTATGATATAATCACTGCAATAAGTCTAGTAAACATCTATCCCCATACAAAGTTGCTATAACATTATTGACCATATTCTTTATGTTATATATTGCATAAGGCTTATTTTATAACAGGGATTTGTACTTAATCCCCTCCACCTGTTTCAACCCTTGCAACATTATCCCCCTCTGGTAACTAATCTAATAGTTTAATCTAAACTAAACTAATACAAATAATTATTATTTGTATCTAAGAGTCTGTTTTCATTTTGCTTGGTTTTGTTTTTAGATTCTACATACAAGTGAGATGATACTGTGTTTATCTTTCTTTATCTGACTTACTTCACTTAATATAACAAACCCTAGATACATCCATGTTGTCACAAATGAAATGACTCCAATTTTTTATGGCTCAGCAGCATTCCATTGTATATGTATACAATATCTTCTTTACCATTCATCTATCCGTAGACACTTAGATGGCTTCAAAATCTTGCCTATCATAAACAATGTTGGAATGAAAGTCCAATTCAGTTCAGTTCAGTCGCTCAGTTGTGTCCAACTCTTTGCCACCCGTGGACTGCAGTATACCAGACTTCTGTGTCCATCACCAACTCCTGAAGATTTCTCAAACTCATGTGCATCGAGTCAGTGATGCCATCCAATCATCTCATCCTCTGTTGTCCCCTTCTCTTCCCATCTTCAGTCTTTCCCAGCATCAGGGTCTTTTCAAATGAGTCAGTTCTTCCCATCAGGTGGCCAAAGTATTGGAGTTTCACCTTCAGCATCAGTCCTTCCAATGAATATTCAGGACTGAGTTCCTTTAGGATGGACTGGTTGGATCTCCTTGCTGTCCTCTCAAGAGTCTTCTCCAGCACCACAGTTCAAAAGCATCAATTCTTCAGTGCTCAGCTTTCTTTATATTCCAACTCTCACATTCATACATGACAACTGGAAAGACCATAGCTTTGACTATACAGATCTTAGTCGGCAAAGCAATGTCTCTGCTTTTTAATATGCTGTCTAGGTTGGTCATAGCTTTTCTTCCAAGGAGCAAGCATCTTTTAATTTCATGGCTGCAGTCACCATCTACAGTGATTTGGGAGCCCAACAGAACATAAAGTCTCTCACTGTTTCCATTGTTTCCCCATCTCTTTGCCATGAAGTGATGGGACTGGATGCCATGATTTTAGTTTTCTGAATGTTGAGTTTTAACCCAACTTTTTCACTCTCCTTTTTTACTTTCATCAGAGGCTTTTTAGTTCTTCTTCACTTTATGTCATAAGGGTGGTGTCATCTGCATATCTGAGGTTATTGATATTACAGCATCTTGATTCCAGCTTATGTTTCATCCAGCCTGACATTTCACATGAGGTACTCTGCCTATAAGTTACATAAACAGGGTGACAATATACAGCCTTGATGTACTCCCTTCCTGATTTGGAACCAGTCTGTTGTTCCATGTTCAGGAGTGAAATTTAGAGTGTATATAATATTTGAATTAAGGTTTTTGTTTTCTACAGGTAAATATTCATAAATGAATTGATGACTCATATGGCAATTCTATTTTTAATTTTTCAAAGAACCTCCAATGTGTTTTCCATAGTGGCTGCACCAATTTACATTCCCACCAACAGTGTACCAGGGTCCCCTTTTCTCTACATCCTAGTCAACACTTGTTATTTGCAGGTTTTTGATGGTAACCATTCTGCTTTTGAACTGTGGTGTTGGAGAACACTCTTGAGAGTCCCTTGGACTACAAGGAGATCCAACCAGTCCATTCTGAAGGAGATCAGCCCTGGGATTTCTTTGGAAGGAATGATGCTAAAGCTGAAACTCCAGTACTTTGGCCACCTTATGCAAAGAGTTGACTCATTGGAAAAGACTCTGATGCTGGGAGGGATTGGAGGCAGGAGGAGAAGGGGACGACAGAGGATGAGATGGCTGGATGGCATCATGGACTCGATGGACGTGAATCTGAGTGAACTCCGGGAGTTGGTGATGGACACGGAGGCCTGGCGTGCTGCGATTCATGGGGTTGCAAAGAGTCGGACACGACTGAGCGACTGAACTGAACTGAACTGATTCTGACAAGCTGTTATGGAAATTTAAAAAATAGTCTTGTTCAGGCTTCAGAGACAAAGCAGAACAGGTCTCTAACCTTGCTTCTAATCTGCCTGGACATTGCCTTGACTGGGGGTGACTGGGAGTGATTGCCTGCTGTGAGTGTAAGACTTGCAGCACCTTAGATAAATTAGGGGAGGAATCTTGAGATTGTTGACCCCCTGAAGGGGCCTGGCCAACCAACCCCCAGGCTTAGCAACATTCCCAGTTTTTCTAGACAAAACAAACAGCATTGACCTGAAACCAGGCTTGCAACCAATCCATCCTAAAGGAAGTCAGCGCTGAATATTCACCAAAAGGAATGATGCTGATGCTGAAGCTGAAACTCCAATATTTTGGCCACCTGATGTGAAGAACTGACTCATTTGAAAAGACTCTGATGCTGGGAAAGATTGAAGACAGAAGGAGAAGGGGACGACAGAGGATGAGCTGATGCGCTGCTTGGGACCCTTTCCTAATTGGGACTCCAGATGTGCTGTGAACTGGGACTTCCCAGCGCTGATTAAGTCTGGATGTTGGTCAAAACTCAATTTGGTGATGTATCCTCTGTTCTATTTCTCTTTTCTTTTAATGTTAGTATATTGAAAGTAAGCTAGATAATTCTCTAATAAATATTTGTACTATTTATTTGTAGATAATGAGTGGGTTATTTTGTTGACAAATCCTTTGAACCTGAGACGAAAGTGAAAACTTTCAGCAAAACACAACTTGAGGTGATATCTCATTCTGGTTTTGCTTTGCAATTCTATAATAATTAATGATGCTAAGTAATGATGAAAAGAATATTTCTTTTCATGTGCCTGTTGGCCATTTGTATATCTTCTTTAGAAAAATTTCTAAGAGGTCTTCTACCTATCTTTTAATCCAGTTATTTATTTTTTATATTAAATTGTAAGAGCTGTTTATATAATTTGGATATTAACTCCTTATCAGTCATATAATTTGAAAATATTTCCTCTCATTCTGTAGGTTGTGCTTTCGTTTTGTCAACAGTTTCCCTTGCTGTGCAAAAGCCTTTAAGTTTAATTAGATCCCATTTGTTTATTTCTGCTTTTGTTTCCTTTGCCTTAGGAGACAGATTCAAAAAAAAATTGCTACAATTTATGTCAAAGACTATTTGAGACTGTTCTTAGGGGGTTTTATGTTGAGTGAAATAAGTCAGAAAAAGACAAATACACATATGTGGAATCTAAAAAAAATAGCAAATATTTTAAAAAAGAAAGAGACTCACAGATATGGACAATAAATTAGTATTTATCAGTGGAAAGAGAGAAGGAGACAGACAAGATAAGGGTAGAGGATTAAGAGCTACAAACTGCTATGGATAAAATAAACAAGATTTATAAGGACATATTGTACAACAGAAGAAATTCAGCCAATATTTTCAATAACTATAAATGGAGTATAATCTATAAGAATTTTGAATCACTATGTTGTACACCTGCAACTAATATCATATTGTAAATCAACTATATTCCAATTTTAAAGAGTTAAGCATAGAATTGGACCTCCCAGGTGGTACAGTGGTAAACAAACCACCTGCCAGTGCAGCAGCTGCAGGAGGCGCAGGTTGTATCCCTGAGCTGGGAAGATCCCCTGGAGGAGGAAATGGCAACCCACTCCAGTATTCTTCCCTGGAAAATCCCTTGTACAAAGAAGTCTGGAGGATTACAGTGCATGGAGTTGCAGAGTTGGACATGGCTTAGCAACTAAATGACAACATAGAATTATCATCAGTTCAGTTCAGTTCAGTTCACTCAGTCATGTCCGACTCTTTGCGACCCCATGAATCGCAGCACGCCAGGCCTCCCTGTTCATCACCATCTCTCGGAGTTCACTCAGACTCACGTCCATCGAGTCCGTGATGCCATCCAGCCATCTTATCCTCTGTCGTCCCCTTCTCCTCCTGCCCCCAATCCCTCCCAGCATCAGAGTCTTTTCCAATGAGTCAACTCTTCGCATGAGGTGGCCAAAGTACTGGAGTTTCAGCTTTAGCATCATTCCTTCCAGAGAAATCCCAGGGCTGATCTCCTTCAGAATGGACTGGTTGGATCTCCTTGCAGTCTGAGGGACTCTCAAGAGTCTTCTCCAACACCACACTTCAAAAGCATCAATTCTTCGGCGCTCAGCCTTCTTCACAGTCCAACTCTCACATCCATACATGACTACAGGAAAAACCATAGCCTTTACTAGATGGACCTTAGTCAGCAAAGTAATGTCTCTGCTTTTGAATATGCTATCTAGGTTGGTCATAACTTTGCTTCCAAGGAGTAAGCAAGCCCAATATTCCACTCCTTGGTATATACTTTAAAGAATTTGAAACAGGTATTCAGACTAATTTTATATAAGAATGTATGTAGCAGCAGTATTGACAATAGGCAAACTATGAGTGTATAAACAAAATTGGTATATGCATACAATGGAACATTGTTTAGCCATAAAAAGGGAATGAAGTACTGACATACACTGCAACAAGGGTTCAACTTAAAAGTATTACGCTTTTATGCAATAAAAGCTAGGCATAAAAATCTCAAATATATGATTCCATTTATATGAAATATCTAGAATTGATTCCTGGAGAAAATTCATAGAGCTAGAAAGCAGATTGGGCTTCCCAAGAGGCTCAGTGGTAAAGAACCCATCTGTCAATGCAAGAGACTAAAGAGACACCAGTTCGATCCCTGGGTCAGGAAGATCCCCTCAAGGAGAGCATGGCAACCCACTCCAGTATTCTTGCCTGGAGATTCCCATGGATGGATGAGCCTGATGGGCTACAGTCCATAGGGTTGCAAAGAGTCAGACACGACTGAAGCAACTTCACAGTCTGGAGAAAGGGGAGAACATGGGGTGGTTGCTTGATGAGTGCAAGGTTTTCTTTTAGAGTGATGAAAATTGTACAAAAACTAGATAGTGATAGTTGCCACTGTAAATGTATTAAGTGCCACTGAATTGCATACTTTAAATGGTTGAAGTGAATTGAAGTGAAAGTCATTCAGTCGTGTCCAACTTTTTGCGACCCTGTGGACTATACAGTCCATGGAATTGTCCAAGCCAGAATACTGGAGTGGGTAGCCTTTCCCTTCTCCAGGGGATCATCTCAACCCAGGGATCGAACCCAGGGCCTCCCATATTACGGACAGATTCTTTACCAGCTGAGCCACAAGGAAAGCCCAAGAACACTGGAGTGAGTAGCCTACCCTTCTCCAGTGGATCTTCCTGACACAGGAATTGGACTGGTGTGGTTAAAATGGTCAATTTCTACATTATGTGTATTTTACTACAATTTTAAAAAAAGAATTTCTGGTTATATAGATGCCCAACAGAGTCCAAAGAATTAGTTCCAACATTTTATGACCTAAAAGAGTACAGGATAAGAAATAAGGGAGGAAAAATTATTAAATATGATGGATCACTAATACTATTTAAAATAGCAAGAATTGACAGTTGACCAAATAACAAGCAGCAAAGTCACTAAGATTTCCCTAGAGCTTCTCTTTAGCTGGAGCAGTGACCAAAGGGAATTCCTATTCACTTTAATTCCAGTGCTTCAGACTATCTGGCATCTAGAGTTGACATTGCAAATCCTCCTCAACACACAGGCACGAAAACATTTGTTAACCACTCCTGGGATGTATCAAGGCTCTGATCTAAAAAATGTTAATAACTGAATTTTCAGTTGCTACATGATCCCCTATGACAGAAGACAGAGTACCTGGTAAGTGCCCGTGATAGATCTGAATAACGCATGCCTAAGATTGGGATTCTGATTCACAGAAATCAAGTTAAGACTTTGAGTACTGGGGTAAGTTATAAAATGGCACATATCGGCGGTCTAGGGAGAGATACCAGGAGGACTAACATGGGAAGAAGTTGGAGAAAAAGTACCTGTTGGACACCTATAATATTTTAGGCTTATATAGCCTCATTTATCCCACTCAATAATAATATGAGGTAAATATGACTATGCTTATTTCTAAATAAAATTAAAGCTCAGAACATAGTGCAACTTACCTAAGGTCACAAGGCCAGTAAGAATACTCAGGACTCTAATCCATGCCACAAGACAAATAATATTAAATATTATATGCTTTTGCTTCTTTTTCCTACACATACTACCATGATAATGAGTGAAACACAAAGTGAAAAAAAAGCTGAGTAGGCAAATAAGGCTAGAGCGATGAACTTGAATCCCCTTATACCTGGTGACTCCCTACATACCAAAAAGTTTAAAAAAAAAAAAGCATCAATATGATCAGCTGTTGATTTTTTTTTCTCCTGCTTTGTATTTCAAAGGGATTAAACTGAATTCAAATTTGATTATTTGGAGACCTGAATTAATGATTTGATGGCATGGCTCAATATGAAGCATGAAGTGGAAAGCATAACTACAGCAATAGTAAAAAAATACCTTTGGAGCTAAATGAATAGATGTGAGTAAAGAATTTGGCTTTGCCCAGAGAAAGGTCTGGCCTTTGCTCTTGGCTTCCATGAAGTATTCTATGTCATATCTGATAGCAGTGTCTTTATTTAAGGTGAGGGCTGGCCAAACCACACCTGAGTGTGGAGGTTGACCATGCCATAAAGACCAACAATATAATAGGATGGGAGATTTTGGTCATGTGGTATCAGTCAATGGGTATCCAACCATGTGTGCAAAAAATCTATCAAGTATTTGTAATGAAACCTCAATATAAAGTCCAAACAAAAGGTCAAGTGAGCTTTCCTGGTTGGCACACTGGCTCAATGCACATTGCCACATATCAATGCCAGGAGGGTAATTCATCCTGACTTTACGTGAAAGGACAATAGATGTTTCATGTTTGGAAACCTCACCCTCTTCCCTAAGCATTTCTTCCTTTATCTGGTTTTAATCTTTCTCTAGAATAAACTCTAACCATGAATATCATAGTTCTCAGTAAGTTCTATGAGCCCTTCTAGTAAATTATTGAACCCAGGTATAGTTTGGGAAAACCCATATACTTGAAGCTTGTGTCAGAAGGAAGGACAGTATTAGGAACTGTGCCTTAACTTTGCAGCTTAGCTATCTCAGATCTGAGGTTACATTTCTCTCAACAGTTAAAGGAGTTGACAGGTTCCTAAAAATGGACTTCATTCTGAGAGGAAACTTCATGGATTATCATTCCCCACTTGACAATTTATCTTAAATTCCTACTTGGAGATATCTGAAATTTAGATACCTGGACCCCAAGTATTGTGTGGATCTGCTTCTAGATTCTCAATTCTGTTCCACTGTTTCTTTTTCTACCTTTTTTACTTTGCCAGTAACACTGTGATATAGCTTTATGGAAATTTTCAATATCTGATAGTATAAATATTTCAAATTTATTCTTCTTTGAGATATTTTTGACTGAGCCAACTCCTTTTATTCTTCCTTATCTCTTATTTCTTTCTACCCTCTTTCACTACCTCTACTGACAAGTTTGCAAATATAGGTCCAGATCAATGTCACAAAGCCTACTTCCAAACTAATTTCAAATCTTGATTCTGATGATTATTAGCTCTGTAAGCAATGGTATAAGTTAACCAACATCTCAAAACCTTTTACTTTCATAAACCAGAAACCAGTAAAACTTGTGCCATGAAATTGTGGGGAGAACTGAATGAGATAATATAAGCACATAACATTAAGAATAATGTCTGAAAAATAGTAGATAACCAATTCAAGATAGATGTTATTATTCTGGTGGTTATTGCTATTATTATCAATTTTATTATTGCTTGATAGTATTTATTTCTTGGAGAAGAAGAGAGTTAGTGCATTTATCTACTCTGAACCCATAATTTTAAAAGAAAAATGGTGTTAACTTCTATTTGACACTTCAACTCTCATACTTATGGTACAGATGAGAAGAGTCACTAGGATTATGTATGGAGAACTGAAAAAGAAAAAAAATAAAGACATTTAGATAAACTTATTCCTAATACCAATCCTTTGTTTGGGAATTTTTTATTTTTAATCTTTATAGATATCAGTTAACTGTGGATTGTCCAATGGTAATTATCAACGATTTTTAAAAATCTTGCCACCTGCAGAAGAATGTCTTCTCCCAATGTCACTGAGTCACATCCTTCTTCGTTCCTGTTGCTGGGGATTCCAGGGTTGGAAGTTGCACAGATCTGGCTTGGCTTTCCCTTCTGTGTCATGTATCTGATTGCTCTCATTGGGAATATTATTATTCTGCTTGTTATCTGGACAGATCGTAGCCTTCACCAACCCATGTTCTACTTTCTGGCCATGCTGTCAGTGATTGACCTGAGTCTTTCTACTGCTACCATCCCCAAGATGCTGGGTATCTTCTGGTTCAATCTTCAGGAGCTGTGCTTTGGGTGCTGTATTGCTCAAGTCTTTTTTATCCACTTTTTTACAGTCATGGAGAGCATTGTACTTCTTGTCATGGGTTTTGATCGCTATGTGGCTATTTGCAATCCCCTCTGGTACAGCATGATCCTCACCAATAGAGTTATTGGTGTGATTGGTATGGTGATAGTTCTAAGAAGTGTATGCATGATTGCCCCCATCATTTTTCTCCTCCTGCGACTGCCTTACTGTGGACACAGAATCATTCCTCATACCTATTGTGAGCACATGGGAGTGGCGCGTCTGGCTTGTGCCAGCGTTAGTGCTAACGTCTACTATGGTCTTGGGAATATTTCCATGTTGTTTCTGGATGTGCTTCTTATCATTATCTCCTATGCTAGGATATTGAATACTGTCTTTCATCTCCCTTCCCAAGATGCCCGCCTAAAGGCTATAAATACCTGTAGTTCTCATATCTGTGTTATCTTAGCCTTCTTTGGTCCAGCTCTCTTCTCCTTCCTCACTCATCGTTTTGGTTGTAGCATCCCCCAGTATATCCATATCCTTCTGGCTAATCTCTATGTAGTTGTCCCCCCTGCCCTCAACCCAGTCATTTATGGAATCAGGACCAAGCAAATCCAGGAGCATTTACAGAGTATATTTGGTAAAAAAAAAAAAAAGATTGAATTAGAGGTAATTCATTCAGCTTATAAAGGTATAAAGTCTAGGAAGACTGACATTTGTGATTAAATTAACAAAGGAATGTATTTCACCCAAATTAATTATATATATATACATATATATGCTTGAACTTAGTCACTTAGGCTCTTTAAGACCCCATAGACTGCAGCCCACCAGGCTCTTCTGTTCATGGGATTTCCCAGGCAAGAATACTGGAATGAGTTGCCATTTCATCCTCCAGGGGATCTTTCTGATCCAGGGGTTGTACTCTCCTGTGTCTGCTGCACTCCAGGTGGATTCTTAGCCACTGAGTCATCAGGGAAGTCCCTTAAAGTTGTGTAAGTCCCACATAGATTATATGCAGACATAGAAAAGAAATATTGGTTGTAATTGTTGCAGGTGTGTGTGTTTGTGTGTGTGTCAATGTATACTTGCAATGATATTCACTACTAACCCAGGCATAGTATATGCTATGCAAGAGTAAATCTCAAGAAGGAGAGATTTTATTCACTGAAGAAATAGCTTTCTGTGAAAACTGTAAGGTGCTCTAGATCTCTTTCAGATAGTAATAAGATTTCTCTCATAAGGATATTCAATGAGATCACATGACGAGTAGGAAGTAAAATGCAAAGTTTTTATAAATGAGCTGGTGAGCCTTGAGGGAACTCAGGAAGGAAAAGAATACCTGTTGTCTAGCAGCCATCAGACTGCAGCCATTCCTCAGAGTGAGCCTTGGAGAAATTCTGAATGTGAAAACACAGGTTATTGCCCCAGACGACTAAGGTGCATACCAAAAGAATGATTTCAGGTAACCTGGACTCTTGCACCTTCCCATACATAGAAAAACAGAAAAGCACTAAATTTCTTAACTTTGGATATCTGCTATTTTTTAAATTAACAACAATCTTTCGGTGATCAGACTATCTTTGTTTCAAAACTTCTGTATCTCCTGGTCCCCCTCCCCCGCTTGCCTCCTTGGATCAGTTCTATTAGGGTTACTTGAGATACCGCCTACTGGGCTTGAAGTCCTAAAAATTCCTGCCAAATAAAACATAACTCTGAACTTTTAAGTTGTGAATATATTCTAAGTCAACAGAACAAATGAATGGATACAAAGAGGGAAGAGGGGAGTGGGATAAGTTGGGAGATTGGGATTGATATATATGCACTATTGATACTATGCATAAAATAGATTACTAGTGAAATCCTACTGTATAACACAGAGACCTAAATGGACCTAAATGGCAAGGAAATCCATAAAAGAGATATATGTAAATATGTAGTTGATTCACTTTGCTGTACAGCAGATAGTAACACAACATTGTAAAGCAACTATTCTCCCATATTTTCTTTTTAATTTTGAAAATAAAGTACTGCCTAAAAGTAAATAGTAAAATTTTTACCAAAGTATAATCAAGCAAATGATAAGAATTAGACTAAATTTTTGAGCTTGAGTCAAATTTGAGCTTGGAGAATATTCTGTTGATATTTAGGTCAGTCATCCTTTAGAAGTTTTATCTTAAATTATCATCCTTTCTTTTATATCGACATTTTTGTAGTGTTTTCTTCCCTTTCCATGCTCTCAAGTTTCTGATTCTATGAAGTTCTTCACAACCCTAACCTCCTATAAACACTTTCATTCATGAAATGGTAAATTTAACACTATGTATTTTGTGACAATGAAACTTTCTTCCTTCTTGGAATTTAAAAATGCTGTGGAATGAATGAAAATCATTATAAGACATATGTTTTAGCAATCGATAAAAAAATTTAGTTAAAAACAGAGATAATAAAAGAATATGTTTCTTCCCAGGTGTCAGACTGGTAAACAACCCACCTGCCAATGCAGGAGACATGGGTTTGATCCCTGAGTCAGGAAGATACCCTGGAGAAGGAAATGGCAACCCACTCCAATATTCTTGCCTGGAAAATTCCATGGACAGAAGAGCTTAGCGGGTTATAGTCCATGGGGTTTCAAAGAGCTGGACATGACTAAGCAACTGAATATAGCAAAATGTTACTGAACAATTGAGTAATACTTTGAAAAGATTAAAAAAGGTGTGTTTAGTGGCCTGAAGTTTATTAATTTAGAAATTGAAGTTTGTAAACTAATGAGTAAAATGATTATGTGGGAGTTTAGAAAGTCTTACGTCACATTAGCATTTAGGAAAGATAGGACATAGACAATTAGTGAAGCACAAAGTTGATTTCTGATAATTTTATGACTCAAAGAGAACTGTAATTTGGATAATTATAATGCAAGTAAAGGGAAGATATCAGGTATGAGATACAAGAGAGAGACATGGGGCACAACTTAGCCACACAGTAGCAAGAGAGAGCAAGGGTTAATATTTATTTTGTTCATTGGTTTTTAACTAGATGACTTCAAGTGTTGAAATATATAAGAAGAAAAAAAGAAACCTATTTATGAACTTCAAAACACAAATAAAGAAATTGGATTGTAAAGGACATTAAAAATTTTGGAATGTGAAAAAGTAAATATAAGAGGAATATATAAAATGGATGAAGTAGGTATAAACAATGTATTCATGGTTTACAAAAATGTCAATAGAAAAGAAAAAATGATAATTTAAAATAAAACTTTTAAAGGATGGCTGACCTAAGTATCAATAAAATATTCTCCAAGCTCAATTTTTTTTTTCTGTTCATTCTTTATTTTTTTATTTTTACTTTATTTTACTTTACAATACCGTATTGGTTTTGCCATACATTGGCATGAATCCACCACAGGTGTATACGAGCTCCCAATCCTGAATCCCCCTCCCAGCTCCCACCCCATATCCTCTCTCTGGCTCATCCCCGTGCACCAGCCCCAAGCATCCTGTATCCTGTATCAAACATAGGCTGGTGCTTCGTTTCTATTTGACTTTGAAAATTACCTCAGCAATCAATTCATCTAATTCTATGACATTCCTATCCTAGTGATTCTTATTAATTTAATATACAAAATCAACATTGAAAAATATATTATTAATGATTATATTTCAATCTCAGAAGAGTTAATATTGAGGTGACAATAGAAGAGAGCAACAAAAAATAACATGCCCCCACAGGTTTTCATAATCATACGTTAAATTCCAGAAATATTGATAAATATTCTTTATGCCTTAAAGTAATGAGGGACAAATACACATTTAATTTACACATTTTATGACTGAATTTTTGTCAGAAAATTCTGCCTACATTTCTGTGTTGATATATTTTGAACATAAATAATCATTTCTGCTCTCCTTCAAAAACATGCTGAAATTAATGATAATCTAGAAACAAAATAATAAATATATAGCATTATTGGGAAATAGAATATATGTCATTAAGCAGAATAGCATTTGCACTATAGGAGTCCCAGAAGGAGAAATAGACCAAACACTTATTTGAAGAAATAATGGCTGAAGATTTTTTTCTAATCTGAAGAAGGAAACATATATCCAGGTCCAGGAACACTATGGACTATAGTCCACCGACTCCTCTGACCATGAGATGCTCCAAGCAGCGATACTGGAGTGGGTTGTCATGCCTTCCTCTACGGTATCTTCCCAACCCAGGGATCAAAGCCATGTCTCCTGCTTCCCCTGCATTGCAGGCAGATTCTTTACCTACTGAGCCGCCTGGGAAGCCCCCAGGAAGCATAGAGAATTCCAGATAAGATGAACCTAAAGAGATTCACACCAAGACACAACTACAATTAAAATTTCAAAAGTTAAAGATAAAGAAAATCTTAGAAGCAAGAGAAAAACAACTTGTTAACACCCAAGGGAAACCCAATAAAGCTTTCAGTGGATTTTTCAGCAGAAAGTTTGCAGATCAGAAGTGGCAGGATGTATTCAAAATGCTAAAAAGAAAAAACTTTCAATCAAGAATACTCCAACTTATGTCCACCCAGAGAAACAAATATTTGGCAGCCATCCATGAAGAAAAATAATGTCTTTGAGGGAGCTTAGAATCCAGTAGAGCTTATGATTAAAGAGGACTGTTATGGGAATGCAAACCAGCACATCAATGTCATGCTTGATGTTGTGGTTCTGACTGCATACTGGAAACACCCCTGTCCCCTTTGAGTTCAACTCCAGTGCCTCTTGTATGCAGTTCTATCACTAGCTACTGCTGCCAAGGGGTCTATGAAGAACCAAGCCTTTCTGTTCCCCATGTGATAGATATGGCAGCTTCAGACCTAATCATGACCCCCAATGCCATTCCACTCTAGCACAGACTAGGGGCAATTCTTCCCAAATAGAGACCAGCCCAGTGACCCAATGAGAGCACTCTCAGAGAATCAGTAGAAACCACACCCCCTTGCAACCTGGTAACTATCCTGCCAATTGCAGACTTGACTATAAACCAGATAATAGCAGTTCCACTTTTATCCAACAATGATCTCAGCGACAGTCCCATCAATCCAGGATCCCAGCAGGAGAATAACGTTACCTGCTAAAACCAATCTAAATCTTGGAAGGCATGTTTGTTTCTTCAAATGTGCATATCAACTCAAGGCTAGATAGACCACAAGGAATCAGACAAATACCAATGAAGGTAACTAATAAAGCATCAATGACTGTTCCTAAAGAGATGGAGATCCATGAACTGCTTGACAAATCATTCAGAATAATTATCTTAAAGAAGCTCAGTGTACTACAAGAGAAAATATACAACTACATGCAATCAGGAAAACAATACATGAATAAAATAAGGGATTCCCTGACGGCTCAGATGGTAAAGCATCTGTCCACAGTGCGGGAGACCTGGGTTCGATCCCTGGGTTGGGAAGATCCCCTGGAGAAGGAAATGACAACCCACTCCAGTACTCTTGCCTAGAAAATTCCATGGATGGAGGAGCCTGGTGGGCTACAGTCCATGGGGAATAAAATAGGAAGGCTAACAAATAAATACTATAAAAATGAACTAAACAGCAACACTGGAACTGAAGAATATAATGACTGAACTGAAAACTTCAATGCAGACATTTTAAAGTTTGGTTTATATATAAAATGGAATATTATTCAGCCTTAGAAAAGGAGGAAATCCCATCATTGCAACAACATGGAAGAAACAGGAAGTTATGCTAAGTGAAATAAACCAGTCACATAGACAAACATTGCATGATCTTGGTTTTATGTGGCACCTTTATTAAAAGAAGTCAAACTCATAGTAACAGAGTAGAATGGCAATTACCACATGCTGGGGCTTAGGAGAAAAAAGATTATTTAAAAAGTGAAAGGTAGTTGGCAAGGAATGAAGGGATTAGAGGCAATGGCACCCCACTCCAGTACTCTTGCCTGGAAAATCCCATGGGCGGAGGAGCCTGGTAGGCTGCAGCCCATGGGGTCGCTAAGAGTCAGACGCGACTGAGCGACTTCACTTTCACTTCTCACTTTCCTGCATTGGAGAAGGAAATGGCAACCCACTCTAGTGTTCTTGCCTGGAGAATCCCAGGGACAGGGGAGCCTGGTGGGCTGCCGTCTATGGGGTCACACAGAGTCGGACACGACTGAAGTGACTTAGCAGTAGCAACAGATCATCAGGAGTTATTGTTTAATGGATATAGTTTTTATTTTAACAAAGTGAAACAATATGAATGTACTTAGTGTTAGGTACTTAGAATAAGGAAAAAGGAGTCCAGAATGGTAGTGGCTAAAAGATAAGAAAGAGAAAAGTTAGTGAAAATAGAACACAGGAAGGTCCAAGGACCGAGGACCGGAGTGAGGACCTCAGGTAAAACAAACAACACTCCTGGCTGGCCCAATTTGCATAGGACAGGCCCGGGGGAGGCGGGGGGTGGGGGGGAACGTATAAAAAGAGGAACCAAAGCTAGCTCTCCCTCTCTCTCCCGCATGCTGGAGCGCTCATCTCTTCACGTCTTTGGATCGAAGTGCCCTCACACCTCGAAGATGGATTTTCCTGCTATCTTCTAAATAAAACTGAGCTGTAACACTGAACTGTGACACTGACTTGTCTAAGAGCTATAACACGGTCTGTCCAAGACCTGAGAGCTGTGACACGCCGAGGGGGCTTTAATGTCCGTCACTCCAAATCTTTGTTGTGACGAGTCAGAACTGAGGAGCATACACTCGTGTGACATTAGTACTACTGAAATATACTTAAAAATAGTTAAGACAGAAAATTTTGTGTAAAGGGTTTCTACCACAATAAAATATTGGGGAAAATGGGAAAGGGAGTAAACACAGAATCAAATAAAATAATTTGTTCATGTTATAATAGTATCACAAACTGATACTGGAGACATACAGGTCATATCTGCTTCATACAGACTCTTCATAAAGGACGTGCTAAATAAGGGAGGGCTGAAGGAAAACCGAAATAAATGGTTTCGTAAAGAGGACTTTTGATCACCAGAACAGCATAGTGTTTTGGAGATTCATGATGTAGAATTAAAGTGTAAAATGTTGATTAGGTATTAATTGCAGATTTTAGCAACAATGTTGAGTATGCTTTACCAAATAAAGTCTATAAAAGTCATAAGGAGGAATTTTAACAGGAGATTCGACAAAGTCAGACTTGATTTGGAAAGGTAAATGTTGACACAATGGTAAGGATGGATAATGTGAGAAAGTGATGGGGGAGACTGGAAGTACAGGTCTCATTAATCAAAAAGAGAAGCAGTGAAAAAACAAGAACATATGAGATTGAATCAGGATCTTTTTTTATCACAAACATTGTCTTCTGCATAATAACACAAAATTGTCTGAACTCGGAAGATAAAAAAAGAAAAACTGATTATCTAGTATATTCAATTTTCTGTCAGTCTTTTTCTGTCTGCACTCAGGAAAACCATGATCTATGGTGCATCCTGGTACTCTCAGGTCAACTCCATCCCCATCCAGGAAGGGAAATTCTAAGTAAACTCTAGAATTTGAGCTCTAGCTGAATTCTGTGTTCTCGGGAGATTGTGGAGTTTCTTTTGCCTTCTGCCCAGAGAACTGAAACATAAGAAAGTCCCTCTCTGAAGATGTTACCTGTTGCCATTAGTTATAATTTAGAAAGGAGAGTCTTACTGGGTTGGAAGAAAGTTGATGCCATTTTCTACAGGTATGATGAACACTACCCAAAACCAAAATTTACTGTTACAGAGTCCAATGCATCTACTTGACAGATCTTTAACTTTTGAAATTCACTTGTAGCATTGTCAAACTGCATCAGGACTCACATATTCAGCAAAGCAAAAGACTTGCTAAGGATAGATCCCTAGGAAGTCACCCTTTGAATATTAATGGTCTAAATTTAATACTTTCATGCCTTTTGAAATGGACAGAGTCAGTGTCATCCCCTATGTCAATTCCTCCCCCTTTTGGTTGTTTTTCTTCCTAATAGCACAAGAGACATCCCTTCCTGTGAGCTAAGGAATTATGTCTGGTATGGTGATGTGTCTCTGTAGATGGAGTAGGGAAGAACAAAGAGTTAGCTGGGTTTAATGACCCATGAGCCCATGTTTATGCCCAGAGGACTTTGAAGGCTAAGCTCAGGGATTCTGGGACATGCTTAGACTTAGAGACACCCTCATTCACTATAAAGTTTTTCTCCATGTGATAGAACAGACTGAAACCCAGAGGTTTCTTGGGGTTCTCATCACCATCTTTAGCTCCAGGGCTTATACTGTGACACGCTGTTCTAAGGAAGGCCTGGAGGAGGAAATATTGGAAAGGTAAGGATACATGAAAGAGGGAAATGGGATGCTACAGAAAGGAGAAGAGGCAAATGAGGAGAGAATGGGACAGCAGCCTCCCCTTTGCTGAGAAGTTATCCAAAGTAACCATTTTCTATTCTCACCACACAAACAAAACATGACATAGCATATGGGATTAAAGCAGATGACCACAGGTGAGAAAACAGTAATATGTCACTGAGTTATACACAGAATATTTCTGCTCCTTCTCTCTCCCTTACACATACATTCACACATTCTCTCTCTCTCTCTCACCCATACATAAATATAAACATACACATACACAAATCCTTATTCTATTCAGTGGCTACATTCTCAAAAACTGGGAGCCATATCCTCATATGGTAATGTTAGGGATACTAAAGTAAATACTCCTGGTTTGTTACCTCCAGTAGCAGCATTTATGTTGGTAGGGAATAGAAAAATATATAAATAAAATAATGCTATGTTAGATGCTGCAGAGTTGTATAATATCTTAGAGATGCCAAAACTTAAAAAAAATATATAACTCTATTACTTTTAAGCATAAGGAAAGATTCATTCACAATGCTTTAATTTTAGTGTCACTTAAATTTGCTAGGCATTTTATCTATATAAACCTGAAGCTATGGGGTCGCACAGAGTCAGACATGACTGAAGTGACTTAGCAGCAGCAGCAGCAGCAGCAAGCATAATTTCAAGACATGAGTGCAACTTTTCATGTTAATTTGTGATAAGTTAAGGCATGTAAGGCATATGAACATGATTTACCTGATAAACAAAAAGCAAATTACTGTACTTACTGTAAGAACATCAAGGGATCACAGAATAAACAGGAATCTGTAGGTATCAGATCAGAAATCAAACCTTTTCATAAGATTTGTTGCTGTTGTTGTACAGTTGCTTAGTCATGTCTGATTCTGCAACCTCATTAACTACAGTATGCCAGGCTTCCCTGTCCTTCAGTATCTCCCAGAGTTTGCTCAAACTCATGTCCATTGTGTCAGTGATGCCATCCAACCATTTCATCCTCTGTCACCTCTTTCTCCTGCTCTCAACCTGTCCCAGCATCAGGGTTTGTTCCAATGAGCTGGTTCTTCGCATCAGGTGGCCAAAGTAAGATTAGCAGCTTAGATTAGATTTTTGATGCTTGTTAATTCCATAAGATTAGCATGCATCAAAAATAGCAATGGCTTTCTAGTATAAAGAGAAAGAAGAAAATTCTAAGAGAGACCATCTGACTGGTGGTGGTTTAGTTGCTAAGTCATGTCTGACTCTTGTAACACCATGGACTGTAGCCCGCCAGGCTCCTCTGTCTGGGATTCTCCAGGCAAGAATACTGGAGTGGGTTGCCATTTCCTTCTCCAGGGGATCTTCCTGACCCAGGGATAGAACCCGGGTTTCCTGCACTGCAGGCAGATTCTTTACCAACTGAGCTATGAGGGAAGCCCTGCTTCCCATAATTTGGCCACAACAGATCCATGAGGGAAATCCCTATATTTGTATAATATCAAACACAAACAGTGGTATAAGTCAGCAGTTTTCATTTAGACCTAGGATTCTTTAACACCAGACCACACTTTGAAAAACACTAGGTATAATAATTTCTCAAAAGTAACCAAAAAACTTCTTGGAAAAGGAAAAGAAGAGAATACCATAAAAGATAGTATACACTCTTTTTTGAAAATTCTCATATATAAGAAAAAATAAAAATGCCTGTAAAGCTGAGTGCTGAAGAATTGATGCTTTTGAACTGCGATGTTGGAGAAGACTATTGAGAGCCCATTGGACAGCAAGGAGATCCAACCAGTCCACCATAAAGGAAACCAGTCCTGAATATTCATTGGAAGGACTGATGCTGAAGCTGAAACTCCAATACTCTGGCCAGCTGATGCTAAGAACTGACTCATTTAAAAAGACCCTGATGCTGGGAAAGATTGAAGGTGGGAGGAGAAGGGGACAGCAGAGGATGAGATGGTTGGGTGGCATCACTGACTCAATGGACTTGAGTTTGAGTAAGCTCTGGGTGTTGATGATGGACACTGAAGCCTGGTATGCTGCAGTCCATAGGGTCACAAAGAGTCAGACATGACTGAGGGACTGAACTGAACTGATGAATCTCAGAACAATAACTTCTATTGAGAGAGTTGTTGACTACTCTCAGGAAACAGGAGAATATCTAATATTTCTAAATTAACTACTTTTACCATAACCTCCAGTGCTGATTAAAAGTCTTTCATCTTTCCAGGACTCATTGATAAGAAAAACAATGTGATCCTACTTTCTGGCAAGAATTCAATGACACCTCTAGGAAAATGCCTTCTATCAATGACACCCAGTTCCATCCTCCCTTCTTTCTCCTGCTAGGAATACCAGGGCTGGAGACTGTACATATCTGGATTGCTTTCCCATTCTGTGTTGTGTATCTGATTGCCCTTGTGGGGAACATCACTGTTCTATATGTGATCAAGACTGAACACAGTCTCCACCAGCCCATGTTCTACTTTCTGGCCATGTTGTCCATGATTGATCTGGGTCTGTCCACCTCCACCATCCCCAAAATGCTGGGAATCTTCTGGTTCAACCTTCAAGAGATCAGCTTTGGAGGCTGCCTTGCTCAGATGTTCTTCATCCACATGTTTACAGGAATGGAGACTGTTCTATTGGTGGCCATGGCTTATGACCGCTTTGTTGCCATCTGCAACCCCCTCCAGTACACCACCATCCTCACCAGTAAAACCATTGGCATTTTAGCCTCTGTTGTTGTGGGCAGAAATTTACTTCTTGTGACTCCATTTGTGTTTCTCATTCTGAGGCTGCCCTTCTGTGGGCACAACATTGTTCCCCATACATACTGTGAGCACATGGGTCTTGCCCGATTGGCCTGTGCACCCATTAAGATCAATGTTATCTATGGGCTCATGGTGATTTCTAATATTATTGTAGATGTGATTCTGATTGCCTCTTCCTATGTACTGATCCTTCAAGCTGTTTTCCACCTCCCCTGTCAGGATGCCCGACTGAAGGCTCTCAATACCTGTGGTTCTCACGTCTGTGTCATGCTGTGCTTTTACACACCAGCATTTTTTTCTTTTATGACACACCGCTTTGGTCATAATATTCCCCACTACATTCACATTCTTTTGGCTAATCTATATGTGGTTGTCCCACCTGCCCTTAACCCAGTCATCTATGGAGTCAGGACAAAGCAAATCCGAGAGCGGGTTGTAAAAATATTTGTATAGAAATAATAGCTCTGTGAAATGACTGGGAAATATATTCACAAATTTTAATAATCTAAGATCTAAGTCTTTCATTATACTGTACAGTACTCTCCAGATTTTTCATTTTTATTGGAAGTGGTTTAGGGTAAACGGGATTCCCTGGTGGCTCAGACAGTAAAGCGTCTGCCTGCAATGCCGAAGACCTTGGTTCAATCCCTGGGTCGGGAAGATCCCCTGGAGAAGGAAATGGCAACCCACTCCAGTATTCTTGCCTAGTAAACTCCATGGATGGAGGATCCTGGTGGGCTACAGTCCATGGGGTCGCAAAGAGTTGGACACAACTGAGCGACTCCACCTGGGTAAACAGATTAAGCAAACTACCATTTTTGTCCACTCTGCTCCCCTCCCCCATGTAACTGAGCAAAGACTAACAAAACAAGAAGATATTGGTAGCTTATTGTAAACAGTATCAGGGCGTGTCATTCATTCACACAAGCACACCATGGAGTTAGTAAAGTAGAAAATGTGTATATTGAGAAAGCAGAGAAGCTCTGAGTGTTCTTACCTTGTCCTGAAGATCCTGGACGAGCTCCCAAGATGATAGTTTACGGTGAACGGTGTTGGATTCTAGATCTCCGAAGAAGAAGATTTAACTTTGGGACCAGGGACCAGACTTGATCACTCAAGAGCTTTTGTGTACCAGAGTTTTATTAAAACATGAAAGAAACAGAGAAAGCTTCTGACATAGACATAAAAAGGGGGCCGGAGAGTGCCCCCATTGTTAGTGTTAGCAAAGGAGCTATATACTTTCTTAATTGGTTATTACAATAAATCAAAAGACTGTCTCAAAGTTGTAAAGATCTTACTAGACCCACTCCCATAATATACATTCTAAGATTTCAGGGTTAGTCAGAAACTTTTCAAGAAGGAGAAACTGTTCTCAAGCAGGATACATTGTTGTTATATAATCCTTACTACAGAGTTTAAACTGAGTTGTTTGTTGTGTAATCATTGGTTCTAGGCTTAAAGAAAAAAACATTCTATGTGACTAAGACTAAGGAATGTAGAGGATAAAAAGGATTTGTCCTTTCCTCCTCCTTGAGAATTCCAGACCCCTATCTCCTCCTTGAGAGCCCCAGACCTCTCTCTCCTCCTCCAGTACCCTGGACTTCTTATCAACCTGCCTAGGAATTGACTCAATCAATATTCTGGAGGCAGCAGTGGTCTTGCATAGAATGTTGATGGAAAAGGGTGAGATTTCCCTCATTTCTCCATGTCTTCTCTTTAGGTAAGTTTAAAATCTGATAGAATATTGATCTCATTATATAGATCAAGAAAATAAAGTTCAAACCATGGGTGGGTAGTGATGTCTGAATTAGAATATCCTGCTCCATGGAACTATGTTCTTTGAAACAATCCTTGAATTTTGTCTCCCTACTCTAGAATCCTGGACTCATTTTTATTTTTATGACCCCTCAGTCTTTTCATTTGCTCCTTTTTATCTTTACTATTCTTTTTAGTTTATCTCTCTTTCTTTCTTCTTTCTTTCTCTAACAGATCAAGCTCTTGGGAATTAAAGAATAAGAGACTCTGCAGTGTGAGCATTAAGAATACATAATATTGTTTTCCCTCCTGAAGCAAAGTCATTTTATTTTTTATTTATTTATTTTCTTTTCAAACCCTTGAGTTCAAGGCTGACTTTCAATAGATCACAGCAAGGGAGTTGCTCTGTTACCTAGGAAACCCCAGAAGCGGGTCCTCTACGAATGGTTTAGCACCAGGTTCCCCACGAAAGTGCAGGTGTGTGACTGGCGAGGGGATATCCGCCTTTCTGGCCTCACCCCAGTGTCCAAGGAAGTTGGGCTCCCAACACTGGATGCCCGTCCCCATGCTCAGCAGAGCGGGCCACACCTCACCCCCAGGGAGGCAGGCGGTGGCCTGCCAAAAAAGTCATTTTAGATGTGAATAATCATCTGTACTATGTCTAATTCCAATTGAGTTCTACTCAAAATTTTTCTTGTTTTCTATATCATGTACCTTCAGATATACAGGACTTCAGAGCAGTTAAAAAGGAATCAGGATCATTCTACGGTTTAAGAAGAAGACCAGTCTTGGTGTCAAGTCCAAAATTATCTCACTGTAATTTATTAACAAAGTTGATTTCACATATATAGTCTTATTTGCAAACTCTAGATACAGTTGGAAAGTGTGGTTTGCTTAAACTAGGCAAAAAAAGCACTGATTTGAAATTTGTGACTGACCATGACACTCTTATGTAGAAATCAGAAGTCTTTATCATATCCTGTGCTTTAGAATCACTCTCTAGGTTTAACGAAGATAGGCAAAATATTCAAAGCTCTTCAGAATTAGATATCTGGAAACTAGAAAAGATATAACCAATAAGACAAGGAAAGCAACAACATATGTTGCAATTTCTGTAAACCTGTCAGCTCTTGATCTGAGATTTAACACTGGCTAAGTACAATTCTTGTATCCTATAACACTTTATGGAATTTCCTTAGGCCTGTCTGCATGAATTATAAATTGTTTTGGTTTGTTTAGGCCTCTGCCTCATGTCCCTAAAATTTTATGTGAACTTAGAATTTTAAAGATGGAAAGATATAATCTAACTCCTGTATTTTACAAATAAGAAAGCCAAAGTTCAAAGAAAGGTAGGAAATTTGTGCATAAAGCATATCTGCATTTAGCATCATTTAGAGATAACAAGGTGGCTCCAGTGGTAAAGTACCCTCCTACCAATGCAGGAGACATAAAAGACACAAGTTTGATCCCTGGGTCAGGAATATGCCCTGGGGGAGGATGCGGCAACCCACTACAGTATCCTTGCCTGGAGAATCCCATGGACAGAGGAGCCTGGGGCTACAGTTCATAGGGTTGCACAAGTTCGACATGACTGAAGCAACTAAGCATGCATGCACAGAGGTAACAAGAAATGATCACTCAGATAAATCATTTTGACCACAAACTCTTAAGTCTTGCAGGACATCTGGATAGAAAATACTTGGTGTATATAAGTGACAATCCAATAATAGTTCCAGGTAGAGATAGCTAGGAAAGTGGAAGACAGAGCAAGTAACCTAGGATTGGTGTTGGTAATGAGAAAAAGGAGACTGCAGAAACTCTGCTGCAGGTGCAAGCAGAATAGTAGCAAAGAGTGACTGAAGTTAATACAGTCCTCATTACTATGGTCTACAAATCCTGAGTAGTGAGGACTGACTAGCTCCCTGGTCATTCATATTTATACCACACATAAACAGACTAAATAAAGACAATGCTTTCCCATTTCTCTGTCAATGATACTAAGTGGCCTGTGACATATAAAAAGCAAATTTATGATTAAATCTACTTATGATATTGGGGAAAATTCAATGTAAAAATAACAGTGTAAACAATGTAGATTGAAGTGAACAGCAGTGCTGGCCCTGAAATGGTTCACAATCAAACTGCAGTGCTATGCTTGGACCTGGCTGAGCAGAGTTCCAGCCCTAAGCTCTGTTCTCAAGGCAACTCTGTGCTTTGGAGTGAAGTGAAGTTGCTCAGTCGTGTCCAGCTCTTTGCAACTCCACAGACTGTAGCCTACCAGGTTCCTCCATCCATGGGATTTTCCAGGCAAGAATACTGGAGTGGGTTGCCATTTCCTTCTCCAAGGGATCTTTCCGACCCAGGGATTGAACCCGGGTCTCCTACACTGTAGGCAGACGCTTTACCGTCTGAGCCACCAGGGAAGCTTGTCTGCTTTGGAGTAGCTTCCCCAAATTGTTCTAAGTTCACTTCTGCTGCTTGGGTCAGCTTGAGATAGCAAAACTATCTGTTCAGGGTGCCTTGAACTTGAACCAAGCACACATAGGCCTAATCATTAACTCTCCTCTTCAGAGGACTCTGATTCTCTCTTTTCAACACCCACCACTTTATGGAGTCAGACATTTGCCCTAAGGAGCTCTATGACCCATGACTATCAGGTTGTCTTGGGACCTCATCACTGGATCCTGGGACCTGGTTTCAGGAGAGTGGCTTGGTCAGCAGTTTTGTCTTTCTGGACAGCATAGACTTTCTTTCATGGAATCACATGAGATGAAGCCACCAGAAGGGTTGCGACATGCTGATTGGAGGTGTTTCTCGCTCATCACTCATGACAGACATAGGGTGAGTTCAGGGCTTTAGTCTACCAATGGTCCATTCTGAAATGCTGGGCTTGAACTGTGTGTTAGATCTGTTCACTGTCTTTCAACTGTCTACATTTACACTCTCATGCTGCTTCCTAGCTACAGCACTTGACGGTAGTAGCGGCGGCAGCAGACCTCCTTTACCTTACTGCCTTCCTCACCATAGCCCTGGTACCCAGAGTGACTGACTACCCCACTCTCTCTGCAAGCTCCATACCACCTGTCAGCTAAGTGATTACATCTGTATACTACAAAGGATTTGTAACCATTATAGCCAACTGATATGATGACATGCCACCCTGAGTCAACGGTAAGTAATACCAGATGAGGTAGGGGTATTCCTTACAGGAGTGACAATGCCCTTATTTTACTACAGACACCTCACCTATGCTACAAGCTGGTGACACTGTGAAAGGAAACAACGCAGTAAGAACTGAAAGAGATCATCTTCTAGACCTGCAGTCATTAGGGATTAAATATTTTAGGTTGCAAAAGATGTGTTTTTCTACATTTATGTTCAGTTCAGTTCAGTTCAGTTGCTCAGTCGTGTCCGACTCTTTGCGACCCCATGAATTGCAGCACGCCAGGCCTCCCTGTCCATCACCATCTCCCGGTATGTTATAAAGCCAAAAAAAATAAATGGAATATAAACAGCAAAAAAAAAAAAAATCACATTTTCCTGAAGGATCTGGTTAAACCTGGCATTTGTAGTCATCATCAATGAAACACAGAAAGAACTTTTGAAGAGTCAATGGAAGCTATTGGGCTTCCTTGGTGGCTCAGAGGGTAAAGCGTCTGCCTCCAATGCAGGAGTCCCGAGTTCGATCCCTGATTTGGGAAGATCCCCTGGAGAAGGCAATGGCAACCCACTCCAGTACTCTTGCCTGGAAAATCCTGTGGACTGAGAAGCCTGGTAGGCTACAGGGTCGCAAAGAGTCGGACACGACTGAGCGACTTCACTTCACTTTGACTTGGAAGCTATTATCCATGGGTAATACAATGGAGAATGCAACAGTCTACTAATGATGCAATCAGCATTAAACAAATGGAATTTGGAAATGCTAGAAATAAGATGGTCTATATTGTTCTGAACAGCTATGTCATAGTAAATAATAACCACATCAGAACCTTCTTTTGTAGCAGGAGAGTTGAAATGGCCAGAAATGGCCTGTCTTCTCAATTAGAAAAACAAGTAGTTCATGGAGCTAAACAGGAAGAAGAAAGTACCTGGAAACTACAAAGAATCTTTACATGCAGTAATTAGACAATAACCAAGTGTATAATTAATTCTTCAGTACTCATTATCTTAAATGCTCATGGATAAATTAGTATATATCACATGATGTTTATCATACATTTTGTAGGCAAATTGTTTGTATGTTCAGAACCCAAAGAATACATTTGCCCCAGGCACCAGATATGGGCTTCCCTGGTGGCTCAGAGGTTAAAGCATCTGCCTCCAATGCGGGAGACCCGGGTTCGATCCCTGGGTCGGGAAGATCCCCTGGAGAAGGAAATGGCAATCCACTCCAGTATTCTTGCCTGGAGAATCCCATGGACAGAGAAGCCTAGTAGGTTACAGTCCACGGGGTCGCAAAGAATCAGACACAACTGAATGACTTCACCTTCACCAGGCACCAGATATAGGGATAGGTCAAGTCCTCCATACATTTTTACATTCAGCGTCTGTGAACCCAACTTCTAACATCCCATTTCTTCCTATGATCTGTGTCAAGGTAATACCATCCTGGACCCGAACAAGATCCCAGTGTTCTGGGAATAATATGTATGCAGTTTGACTATTGATTTATGGACAATGCTGTGTGTAAGTGCATGTGTGCACACATGCTAATGTTTGTGTTACACATGACATGAATTTGCTAGGGTCTGAACATTAAATGCTTTACATACAGACTTAATAGCAAAGATATGAAATATGATAGGAGAAGGAAATAGCATCCCACGCCAGTATTTTTGCTTGGAGATTACATAGACAGAGGAGCCTGGTGAGCTATAGTCCATGGGGTTACAAAGAGTAGACTGAGTGGCCAACACTGAACACTGAACAATATGATAAGAAGAAAAAATATATAAACATAAAAATAGTTAAGGAAGTGGTGGCAAGAGAAAAATGACTCCAGTTTTAATTATATTCTATCAGATTAAATGCCCCCAAACAATGCCTTTTCACTTAAGCCACCCTTACACTCCCAGATACCCCTCCTTTATGGGAACCCTTTATACATCACAGGGTACTTCACAGAATACAGAAACCCATCTAGTTCATAGAATATTAGCGTTGTTTCTTTCTATATTATTCACCAGCACCTTGAGAGTGGACATAACTCAGTCTAATTGATTTATTTCCTCTAGATTGTACTGTTATTAAAACCATTTTGTATTATAGAGCTATTCAAATATTTCAAATATAAAGTATTGTTTCCATAATGTAGACATATGGAGTATATTTAGGGATAGATGTGTTATTTGGAAAGGTCTGCTTTGACAAACTGACAAAGTCTAAATTAAAATCCCAGTGAGCAGTAAATCAATGGAACAGCCCCAAAGAGAAGAAAGACACTCAAAATGGAAACAATTCCCCCAAAGTATATGATGTGTACTTATTTCGCTGCTTATTTGTACTTATTTAGCTGGATGGAGAAGGAAATGACAACTCACTCCAGTACTCTTGCCTGGAGAATCCCGTGAACAGAGAAGCCTGGTAGGCGGCAGTCCATGGGGTCACTAAGAGTCGGACATGACTGAGTGACTTCACTTTCACTTTTCACTTTCATGCATTGGAGAAGGAAATGGCAACCCACTCCAGTATTCCTGCCTGGAGCATCCCAGGGATGGGGGAGCCTGGGACACGACTGAAGTGACTTAGCAGCAGCTTCTGCTGAATATATGTTACCAATCCCCGCTACCCTACCCCACTCTCCAACTGAATGATTAACGAACAATCGTTCAGTAAAAGATGCAGTGTGGTTTATGCAGACAAAATAACCTAACATTACTCCTGGCCTCCTCCCTGAGGGGGGTGAGGGCCTGGTGGCCTGGCCAAGGGTAGCCACGTTCATCCCAACGGGACACAGACAGGCCCGCCCACATTTTGCTGGTGGAGTTTAATACCAGTGCAGATTCCACATTCCCACTCCAATACTCTCTGAGGAATGCTTAACGATGCTGATGCACTTACAGACACAGGAAAAATCTTTGCTATTATCGTATAAAGCCATAAATGTACATAAATCATGTTTTAAAAAAAATAAAGAAACAAACTTTCAAGACATTTAAGCAAGATACAATATCTCTCAAATCTGTTCAGTATTGGTCCATTCATTTGGTTTATCAGTCCATTATTCAGTTCAGTTCAGATGCTCAGTTGTGTCTGATTCTTTGTGGCCCCATGGACTGTAGCACACCAGGCTTCCCTGTCCATCACCAACTCCCAGAGCTTGCTCAAACTCACGTCCATTGAGTCAGTGATGCCATCCAACCATCTTTATCCTCTGTCATCTTCTTCTCCTCCTGCAATCTTCTCCCTTCTCTTCCCTTCAATCTTTCCCAGCATCAGGGTCTTTTCAAATGAATCAGCTCTTAGCATCAGGTGGCCAAAGTATTGGAGTTTCAGCTTCAGAATCAGTCCTCCCAATGAATATTCAGGACTGAGTTCCTTTCAGATTGGCTGATTGGATCTCCTTGCAGTCCAAGGGACTCTCAAGAGTCTTCTCCAACACCACAGTGCAAAAGCATCAATTCTTCAGCACTCAACTTTCTTTATAGTCCAGCTCTCACATCCATACATGACTACTGGAAAAATTATAGCTTTGACTAGACAGACCTTTTTTGGCAAAGTAACATCCCTGCTTTTTAATATGCTGTCTTGGTTGGTCATAGCTTTTATTGCAAAAAGCAAGCATCTTTTAATTTCATGGCTGCAGTCACCATCTGCAGTGAATTTGGAGCCCCCCAAAATAAAGTCTCACTGTTTCCATTGTTTCCTCATCTATTTGCCATGAAATGATGGGACCAGATGCCATGATCTTAGTTTTCTAAATGCTGAGTTTAAACCAACTTTTTCACTCTCTTCTTTCACTTTTATCAAGAGGCTCTTTAGTTCTTCTTCACTTTCTGCCATAAAGGTGGTGTCATCTGCATATGTGAGGTTATTGATATTTCTCCCAGCAATCTTGATTCTAGCTTGTGCTTCATTTGTGACAGACTCTTTGCAACCCCATGGACTATACAGTCTATGGAATTCTCCAGACCAGAATACTGGAGTGGGTAGCCTTTCACTACTCCAGGGCATTTTCCCAACCCAGGGATAGATCCCAGGTCTCCCTCATTGCCAGTGGATTCTTTACCAGCTAAGCCAAAAGGAAAGCCCGCCCATAATTCAGGGGAAACTTTAAAAACTTGGAAAATTCCTTGCAGACACTTTCATTTTCCATGTGCCAACCTGGAAATTTTGAAGAAAATTACCCAGAGTTTTCCAAGGTAGCTTCATGATTTTGTACTCCTATCAACAAGTATGAGAGCTTCAGCTGCTTTGCATTTTCACTAAAGTTGAGGGGGTTTTGATCTTTTGAATTTTAGCTATTACAGTGTGTGAGAAACAGTATCTCATTGTAGTTTTCATTTTCATTTCCTTGATAACTAGTGACATTGATTATACTTTTGGCACTTACTGGCCTTTTTTAAATCTTCCTTTATAAAGTTTGTGTTGTTGCTGTTGTTTAGTCACTAAGTTGTATCCAACTCTTTTGTGACCCCATGGACTGTAGCCTGCCAGGCTCCTCTCTCCATGGGATTTCCCAGGCAAGAATACTGGAGTGGGTTGCCATTTCCTTCTCCAGGGGATCTTCTCAGCTCAGGGATTGGCAGGCAGATTCTTTACCACTGAGCCACCTGGGAAGCCTGAGTTTGTACCAGTCTTTTCCAATAACTACAAAACTAGTTCCTTTAGTATATATTTGAATGCAGTTCAAAAGCCTTTGGAAAATTGGAGTTAAAGATAAAATTGCCTATGTTAAAAGTAGGACCAATAAAACATACATGTATATAAGATATATTATATATTGTACATTATTGTATAAACTAAAAGTAAATTTAAATAGAGTGACCTTCAGTGAAAGATAAAGTTGCTTACAGACTATGAAAACTTCAGAAAAAATATTTGGCAAGCTCAAGCTGGTGCCCTTAAACTATGGCAAGCTATAGGCACAGTGTGGTTCCTGGAATCTAGATTCAAAGACACAGTGAAGGAACCTACCTGGCAGGAGCTGGAATTTATTTTGAGGAACTCACCCAGCACATGATGACTTTCAGTTCTTCTACAAGGAATGGGCACTTGGAAACCAGAGTGAATACCCTGACTTTCCTCCCTGCTACCCTCCTGCTGGTGTTTTCTATATTCTGAATACAACCAGGTGTCAAAGTGCAAAGGAAGCAATCAGTGCAGTACATTTGTGTGAGTCCTCCAGGATACAGAGTATGAAGTGGTCCTAGAGAGGCAGAGAAGATATGCAGCACATTGGCCCACATAAACGAAGAGCTAAAAAAAAATTCAGAACAAAAGCACGAAGGCCAGCATTTTTATGTATTCTCCTTTCAAGTACTATACTATTTTTTAGCATTGTGTCTGTGATATTTAATACTGTCTCTTTTTGTTCTCAGACTTTCCAGGTGGTGCTATAGGTAAAGAACCTGCCTGCCAATGCAGAAGATACAAGAGACGTAGGTAGGTTCAATCCCTGGGTTGGGAAGATCCCCCTGGAAGAGGACATGGCTACCCATTCCAGTATTCTTGCCTGGAGAATTCCCATGGACAGAGGAGCCTGGTGGGATACAGTCCATGGGGTCGCACAAAGTCAGACACGACTAAAACGACTTAGCAGGCATGCACACATGCTGTTTTTTCTCAGAGTCCCCTTAGAAGAGATTTAGATTTATTTTTATCCTTTTAGACCACTCAAGAGTTATGCAAAATTCTTCCGATTTTCAAAGCTCACGTTATGAATTCACTCTGAAATTAAATGTACCATGTTTACCTGGAGGATCAAAATTTTTTAAAAAGAAGGAATGGATAATTATGTCACTGCCATGCATGTCCTGTGTCAATATTCCTATATGTTCTCAAGTAATTTTATATTACTCTTTCCCTAAGGTCTAAAGTGAGAAGTAAGAAAAACTGAAACGCCATGAGTATTCTTTTACATGTTTTATAAAATCCATGGGTATTGAAGAAAACTTTGAGCTTTCCAAACCTTTAACTAGCACTGAAATTCAAAAAAATTGATATGAAAATGTATAGCCAGATATAACACATTTTATGGAGAATACTATAAGTAATGAAGAAGAGTCGAAAACTTTTTTTTATCCTTTATGCTCTTTTACCATAAAATAAATCAAAGCTTTCTGAAGACAAGATGGTGATTCACTTTGGAGTGATATAAGTAACACTATATGTAAAATATCTTGAAAAATTATAGTTATTTACCTGATAGCTCACAAGAGATCTTTTGTTACTTTCTCAAGAAGTAGTTGATTATGCCATTGCATATACATAAAGGTAGAATTACAAATAAAGTTTTATTGATTTATCTTATATTTATTGAACACCTAAATAATGTGTTGTCTAATAAGAGCTTAGTAAATAATAGGTTGAATTAAGAATGTTTGCTTGTCATATGAGCATTACTGACACCTAGTGGTCAAGCTAAATGCATTTCCTAATTAAATGAGTCCTTTATAAAAGCAAGAGTGAACTAAAAATTAACTGCAGTTGTTTTATTCAAATTCCATCAAAAACATATATCTTAAATAAGTAATAAAGACAATATCCATTTTAGTAATAGCTTGGATCTGTTGTCGAACACTTCTTTCTCATTGCATTATTTTAATTCAGAAAAAACATGTGATGTAAAATGTCATTTTCACACTTTTAAAAATATTTTATTTATTTATAAGGCAGAATGTGAGGCTTATAGAGGTAAAGAATTATGCTCAATGTTTCTAAGTTATTGTATTGTAGAAAAAAGATTTAAACTTAAGTTTTCTGACTCTAAAATTTTGATTTCAGAGATAATGCCATAAATTAATTAAATAGCCAGTGTTTAATATCAATTGATTTCTAATAAACAGTGATAGAGTCCTTTCTAGGCATTATCTTATTATATCATTACAATAATCCTGTTAAGTTGATTTTCTTTCCTTATTTCCCTGTGAGAAAACCGAAGCTCAAAAGGTAAATTGAATGGACAAAAATCACAGAACAAAGGAATGGGCAAAGGGACCATGTTTCTAATATACATGATACATAATTACTATTATATCTAGTGTTAGAGGTGCTATACTCTCACAAAAATCATTTAGTGTAAATCTTAAAACAAACATAGCTCAAAGTTTGCAAACTTAAATAAGAATTCTAGCTCTGGCCTTTATTTAATGTACATATATTTTTGCACTGAGTTTGAGAAATCCTGGGTTTTTTTCTATAGTGCTCTTTCACTGTCTTCCCTGTCTGCCAAAAGTAACTTCACCTGATCCACAGTGAGATTTAAGATGTTGGTGAAAAAAAAAAAGGTGAAATTGAAAGTCACTAAGTCGTGTCTGACTCTTTGTGACCCGTGGTCTGCAGCCCGCCGGTCTGGTGGGTGGCCATTATTCCTCTGACTGACCAGACTCCTGAGGGTACTCACTGGAAGGGGCAGACTATAGATCTGTAACCAGAGGGAATTTCTGGCCAGCAAATTTTAAGGTTGTCCTCAGGGATATGGAAATTTTCCATGCCGTATTACAGGTCCAAGGACACAACCCACAGTGGGAAGGCCCTTCCGGGGGGCTAGCGTTCTCATATAACTCCTTGGCCCTGGCTACTGAGAACTCAGACATGTGCAGGCTGCGGTCTGTGGCATCCAGTTCTTCACAAACGATTTCTCATATGCCAGCCAGAGGTAGGTGAGTCAGTTTCTGGTTATACTGGAAGAGGGATCACAATGACAGTAACTAAAGTGATTCATGGAGTGATGGAATTCCAGTGGCTCCATCAGAGTCGCTGTAGAGAAGGCCATCTCTGAGCAGAGCAGCAAGAAACTGTGTTGAGAAAACCCTGAATTTATAGATGCACATCAGTCACTAACACAAAATCACATGGCACAACACAGGACTAACTATACAAACTGATATCAACAAACTCAGCAGATAGGTAGATAGATATTGAACAGATAGATTCAAACATATGAACAAAGAATGTGATATGCAAACAGGAGGGGAAAATACTAATGGTAACTCATTGACTGGAACAAATGAACTCCTTCTTCTCTACAGCCTTCTATTTTGTCATCTCAGAAAAGAACCTCTTACACTGGGCATGGTCATCCTAGTGGGAGGTTACAGCATTTCTGAAAATGAGGCACAGAGGGTTTGAGAGATGGGAAGCCTGGAAACCTGGGCAAAGATATTATTCAATTCTGCTGCAAAGATGGAAGCCAGTCCCTGGGAGAAGCTCACCACAGTTTACTTGGGGAACTGTGTTTCTGAAAGGAAAGAGAGGTTCAGAAAGGAAAAGAAAGAGCATCAGAGTTATGGTGAATATAAACTTTCAAAATATACATGGAAGTGTTTATTAAACAGAAAATACTATAAAGCACACAAAAGGTGAAGATGACTGCATCAGTAGGGGCCATAGTAATGGTAATGCATGTGTGCATGCTCAGTCGCTCAGTCATGTCTGACTCTTTGTGACGCTATGGTCTGTAGCCCACCAGGCTCCTCTGTCCATGGGATTCTCCAGGCAAGAATACTAGAGTGGATTGCTAAGTCCTCCTCCAGGGGATCTTCCCAACTCAGGAATTGAACCTGCATCTATCAAATCTCCTGCATTGGCAGTTGGGTTCTTTACCACTAAAGCCACCAGGGAAGCCCAGTAAAGACAATGGTTGCAACATATTGACCTAAACAGACAGCATTTTGCCAATGACAATATGCTTCTATTGATATTTAGCCCCAAGAAAATCTTCCATGATCATTCAGTGGGATGATAACAAGATCAAAACAATAGTAAACATTGGAGACACTAGACAATCTCATTGAAGAGGACATGAATCTTTGAACCCCCTACTCCCTTTGAACAGGATATGAGTCACTGCACCTCAATCACATTTTATTGATAGTATTATATTGATCAGTCATATGTTTTTCAAAAGGAAAATTACTGAGAGTCATTGGTGAAGAGGGATGAATTATTGAAAAATAAAGATAAAATATTATAGAAGTCTTAATTAACTCAGTAGTTGTGAGGGAGAAGAAAAATAGATTTGATAGCTATTTCTGAAGACTAACACTATTAAAGCACTTGGTGGCTCAGATGATAAAGAATCTGCCTGCAATGCAGGAGACCCAGGTTCGATCCCTGGGTCAGAAAAATCCCCTGGAGAAGGGCCTGGCAATCCACTCCAGTATTCTTGTCTGAAGAATTCCATGGACAGAGGAGCCTGGCAGGCTATAGCATAAGGTCACAAAGAGTCATACACAATTGAAGCAACTTAGCATGCACGCAAATGTGTCTTTTAGTCCAAGCCATGTCCAGGAGCAAATTAAAGTTTTGCCCCTGACACAAGAAATACAGAGAATACTGGCAGGTAGAGAAAGAAGAAAAAGTAAGATGTGAAGTTCAAATGCAGACAAGTAACTAAGGAAAGAGTAAGTTTCCTGAGACTGAAAGAGAAATACAGCCAAGAATGAGCAGAAACACAATGCCATCTGTTGTATGCCCTGTGACACACTTTTCAGATCTGCTTTTTAGGAAATATGCATCTACCTCCCAGCTACTAGAAATATCAGATACTGGGAGCTCACATCTGCACCCCTTTCTGGAACTGCCATCCAACCCAAGAAACTATCTCAGCCAAAGTTTTGTCCCATCACTCAGGATAACACACAGCCAATGGCAGGACACCGTGGAATGCAAATAACTGACTTCCTTGCATCATCGTGGGACAACATAGAAGGGCCATTCCAACTCCAGAGCTTCCCATAATATCACCTGGGGCCCAGATGCAATCTCATGGTGAGTCAGCTTCTCCTTCGACCCAGTCCTACTTTACTAGCTTTTTTAGAAACATAATTTCTGAGAGATCTCCTCCAAAATCCCTCTGCATGCTGCTCTATAACCCAGTTTATGTTTATCTAGGATATCATATTTATATAATAATTGGAAAAATTATTTCCACTAAACCTTTAACTTTTATTTCCTAATTATCGCTGATCTCTGCCTATCCCTATGTAAAGTATAAAGATACTTTATACCATGAACATAAATCTGACACAGATTTTGACCTCAAAGACATTATAGCCTAGTGGTAAAAAGCTAGCAGTGTTTCTTTAAGCTAGAAGGAGCATTAGAATTGGCTGGAGGGTTTACTTAGCATTATTAATAGGTCTCAATCCCAGAGATTCTGATTTAGAGAGTCTGGGGTAGTGTCCAGTAATTAGCATTTATAACAAATTACTAGATGATGCTGATACCCATGGCCCAGGTACTACACTTTAAAAACCACTAATAATCAATAATAACTAGCATAACAGCAGGATAAATAGACTTCTGCAAAATAACAAAAATAATAAATAATCATGAAATAAGCCAGCTGGGGAAGGCTCTGTGGATAGTGTTTCATTAAGTCTAGACTAAGAATTATTTTGGTGATTGGACTTAGAAGAATTTATAGCTCTGAGAAGATTTATTATTTTGCTGGAATTATACATTAGTCTCCTGATGCATCAAAATTTCTTAATTCCATTCCTTAGCTCAGATCTAAACACTAGCTGTCCACCCCTCCACCATAACTAAGTTCCCTCCCACATACCATTTTCTCTTTTCATTTAGCAATTCCTTTTTCTTTTATAAAAAATTTTAAAAAAAATTTTTTTTTATTAAAGTATAGTTGATTTATAATGTTGTAAGTCTTTTTCGTATTCTTTTCCATTATCATTTATTATAGGATACTAAATATAGCTATCTGTGATATACAGTAGGACCTTGTTGCTTATGTATCCACATACCATCTTCTTTTCAGGCCTCTCTTGAAAGAATGTATCATTCTCCTAAACCATCTATATCAATACAAATCCTATAATTTTATATACACACACACAGACCATCTTGTTTAGGTTTTACATGATGATTAATAGATATAATTAACAATCAATATTTGTTATTTTATAGCCATATACAGTTTCTTCCTTAAAGAGTGAAGGGAAAAATATACAAGTGCAAAATGGCTTTTTTTGGAAATTTTCCATGTAGTTTTCTATGTTGGTGAGGTAAATACTTTCAAGTGAGAATGTCTTTTTAATTCTGCCTCATATTCCATCTCTAGGTCTCCTCAGCTATATTATGAAATTAAAGATTCCAGAAAACAGGTGACATGCTCTGAAAGAGGTTATGGTCTCTCCCTGGAAGCAAGAAAACTGCAAAAAATGTATCTATAACCACTCCAAACAGATATGCTGCACTCCAACAAGACACAGTTCCATCCTCCTTCCTTTCTTCTGATGGGGATTCCAGGGCTGGAAGACGTGCACATCTGGATTGGCTTCCCCTTCCTTGCAGTTTATCTCATAGCTCTCCTGGGAAACATTACCATCCTATTTGTGATCCAGACTGAACGCAGCCTCCACCAACCTATGTTTTACTTCCTGGCCATGTTGGCCTTCACTGACCTTGGCCTGTCCACAGCCACCATCCCCAAGATGCTGGGCATCTTCTGGTTCAATCTCAGGGAGATTGTGTTTGGTGCTTGCATCACACAGATGTACACAATTCACATATGCACTGGCCTGGAGTCTGTGGTGCTGACAGTCATGGCCATAGACCGATACATTGCCATCTGCAACCCCCTGAGATATAGCATGATCCTCACCAGTAAGGTAATAGCTATCCTTGGCATAGTCATCATATTTAGGACTTTGGTATTTGTGACTCCATTTATTTTCCTTATCCTAAGACTGCCTTTCTGTGAAGTCCGGATCATCCCCCACACCTATTGTGAACACATGGGTTTGGCAAAGTTGTCTTGTGCCAGTATTAGGGTCAATGTTATCTATGGCCTGGTTGCTTTCTCTGTGGGATACATTGATCTTTCTGTGATTGGATTTTCATATGTCCAAATCCTCAGAGCAGTCTTCCACCTCCCATCCTGGGATGCACGGCTCAAGGCACTCAGCACCTGTGGATCCCATGTCTGCGTCATGCTGGCCTTCTACCTGCCAGCACTCTTCTCCTTCATGACCCACCGCTTTGGCCACAATGTCCCTCACTGCATCCACATACTTCTGGCCAATCTATATGTGGTTGTGCCTCCTGCCCTTAACCCTGTCATCTATGGGGTCAGGACAAAGCAGATAAGAGAGCGAGTACTTAGGATGCTCAACCCAAAAAGCTATTGATGTTTAGNATGTCCCTCACTGCATCCACATACTTCTGGCCAATCTATATGTGGTTGTGCCTCCTGCCCTTAACCCTGTCATCTATGGGGTCAGGACAAAGCAGATAAGAGAGCGAGTACTTAGGATGCTCAACCCAAAAAGCTGTTGATGTTTAGCCCCAAGAAAATCTTCCATGATCATCAGTGGGATAATAATAAGATCAAAGCAGTAGTAAACACTGGAAATATTTTCATTAAACTCCTCTGGCATTTCCACACAAGTCAGTCACACTACTTTTTTGCCCATCAGTCATAATCTGTATATCCCCATTGGAAGGCAAAGCTCAAAGATTCCAAACTAATCACTCTACTTTTTGCCACAGGAAAAGTACATCAAAAATTCTCACACTGAAATCCCACTGATGCTACAAAATTTCTAAGGGGAGAAAAAGGCTTGAAAAAGTCATGCCCCCGGTACCCTCAATAATTTTCTTTCTTATGGTCTTGTTATTCACAGGTCAGAAACTGAAGTTCATGACTATAAAAATGATGAATTTCATGAAAGTCAAGCAGGACACAGTAGTAAGGGACATGCACGAGTCATGAAATCCAGGTTGAAACTCAGGCTCTGTCCTTGACTGAAAGGTTTACCTGAGCTTGTCACTTAGAGCTCTTTGAGTGTCAGTATATTCGCTAATAAAGTAACAACAACAACAAAAAAAAAAAAACTGTTGTGAACATCTTAGCAGCTTCTGAGAACAAAGAAACATTGAAAATAAACACATGTGTTTCTGGTGTGGTTGTTACTTCTGGTGCATATAGATTCATTTACTAATTTCAGTCCTACTCTACAGGCAGTGGTTCCAGCTGCAGATGATCCCGGTGGTTGGCGGTCTGCAGGGACTCAACCCTGACCTTGGTCAAAGCCTTTAAGTCAGAAGGCTATAATGCCTGAAGAGTTAAGAGTGCTTTCTTTGGGCTTGAGGACTCAGTGAACCCACATGCCCTACAGTCCTGGTGAGGGCATGAGGCAGAATGGTTAGCTTTAGGGCAGAATGCACGAGAGTGGCTACTAACATAAAGTCATTCCCATCTGAGTATGCAAGCTAGATAGTATAACTGATTTCTTGGGGTATTTTAGGAACTGCAGAAACATTCAGTTGGCTTCTAATTGGAAATGGGACCCTGGTTAAAATTCAAGAGAGAGTGAACAAGGAATAAACAGGGAACGGGACTAGTAGTAATAGTGAAGTCGCTCAGTCGTGTCCGACTCTTTGCGATCCTGTGGACTGTAGCCAGCCAGGCTCCTCTGTCCATGGGATTCTCCAGGCAAGAATACTGGAGTGGGTTGCCATTCCCTTCTCCAGGGGATCTTCCCAACCCAGGGATCGAACCCTGGTCTCCTGCACTGCAGGCAGACGCTTTATCCTCTGAGCCACCAGGGACTATGGTAATGTAAACAAAGAGAGGTAGGGAACTTTAAAAAAATGATACTTTGTATAAATTTATAATGAAAAATGACCAAATGATCAGTTTCTACATAGAAATTACAATATTGACACAAACAAGATTTTAAAAGACTAAACAGATCAAAATGATGAAGGGAGATGATAATAGTAATAGTAATAATAGTGAAGTCGCTCAGTCGTGTCCGACTCTTTGCGATCCTGTGGACTGTAGCCAGCCAGGCTCCTCTGTCCATGGGATTCTCCAGGCAAGAATACTGGAGTGGGTTGCCATTCCCTTCTCCAGGGGATCTTCCCAACCCAGGGATCGAACCCTGGTCTCCTGCACTGCAGGCAGACGCTTTATCCTCTGAGCCACCAAGGTTATTGCAGATTTTCATCCAAGTAAGATGGTGTGTGTGCTCAGTCTCATCCAGTTCTTTGCTACCCCTTGACTCCTCTGTCTATAGGATTTTCTAGGCAAAAATACTGAAGTGGGTTGCCACTTCTTCCTCCAGGGAATCTTCCCTACCCAGGGATTGAACCCACATCTCCTGCATTGCAGGTGGATTCTCTACCACTGAGCCATTAGGGAAGCCCCAGTAAGATGGCAAGAAGCCATGATAACTTGTCATATGTTTCTTATATTAATACTATATTAACTGTTTTGCAATATTAACAGATTTGCAAATCTTTCAAAATCATTTTAAAAATTAATGTTATTCTGATGACAAAATCAGAAAATAGAGAAGAAAATACAGAGTCTTTAACTCAATGCAAATAGCAACACAATTATGAGAAATTTGACTCAAAATCAATGTCCACAGGGATAGATGCTACCAATTTGTTGTAAGGATATAAGATTCCATACACCAGTTGTCATTCCTCATGATAACTAGCACAATTTTGGCACCTGAAGGGGCTCAGAAAACATTCCTTTACTTACAATACTGAAGTGTATAAATGCAGAGTTGACAAATAGTGTCTACAATGGATTTCTAGTTCTACAGAAGTCAGTCCCTAAATATGAGTGTTTTTGTGCTCTGGTTCTAAGGTGAGAGGTTAAGGAGGACCACAGGTTCTCACAGAATTTGTCAAAACCAGGGAAGGTGGTTCAAGAAACTGGAAAAAATGGTCCTAAGACAAGGTTTCAGGTGACTCTACATACAGGTAAAGGGAATGGGAATAGGGGGCCAGGATTACTCTAAGAACCAGGTCTTAAAGGGCAGATCCAACACTGCCAAGAAGTTTCGATAATATTTAAAAAAAAAAAAAAATCCTCTTAGCACAGTCTTAGTTGGCCAGATTTAGTATTAACTAAATGTATTTTAAATTAGTAGACTGTAGTTGTTTTTGTCAGTTTAACTGAGAAAGATCTATAAAGAGTCGCTTTGCTATTATAGTCTGACTATGGTTCAGCTATTCTGGAAGAAGTTGTATTAAGAAACAGAGAAGGGTAAGATGGGACCTATCAAAGCCACTCACCTTACTCCATGGTTTGCAGGTTTGTCATATTTGCATGAGAAATTTACATGAGCAACACAGATCCTTTCGAGAAATAAAGATCTGAAACCATTGAACAGTACTGAGAAACAAGAAAAAATTTTAATCAAGATCCAGTAGCAAGACAGAGCAACAGGTTACCTGGGAATTAAATATCTAGAGGAAAACAGAATCTATCTAGTGACCAACACTCAAAACAAAGAGCTAAATATTGTTGAGGAAATAAAACTATGCATTCCACATATCATAAAGTGGAGTTTGCAAGCCTCTTAGTACATCTGATGCTATATTTTGTTTATGATATATTCCAAGCATGTGGGTGCTAATGATGACAACTGTGACCTCAGAGACCCAGAGTGGGACATCAAGACAGGGAATCTGGGAGTCTAAACAGCATTTGTTGTTATTGTTTGGTCGCTCAGATGTCTGACTCTTTGCAACCCCATGGACTGCAGCATGCCAGGCTTCCCTGTCCTTCACCATATCCTGGATCGTGCTCAAACTCATGTCCATTGAATCGGTGATGTCATCCAACCATCTCGTCCTCTATCATCCCCGTTTCCTCCTACCAATCTTTCCCAACATCAGGGTCTTTTCTGATGACTCAGCTCTTCACATCAGGTGGCTAAAGTTTTAGAGCTTCATCATTAGTCCTTTCAATGAATATTCAGGATGGATTTCCTTTAAGATTGACTAGTTTGATCTCCCTGCTGTCCAAGAGACTCTCAAGAGTCTTCTCCAACACCACAATTCAAAAGTATCAATTCTTTGGCACTCAGTCTTCTTTATGGTCCAACTCTTATATCCATGCATGACTACTGGAAAAACCATAGTTTTGACTAGACAGACCTCTGTTGACAAAGTAATGTCTCTGCTTTTTAATATGCTGCCTAGGTTTTTCAAAGTTCTTTTTTTTTTTTTTTTTCCAAAAAGCAAGCGTCTTTTAATTTCATGACTGCAGTCACCATCTGCAGCAATTTTGGAGACCAAGAAAATAAAGTCTGTCACAGTTTCCATTGTCTCCCCATCTATTTGCCATAAAGTGATAGGACCAGATGCCATGATTTTAGTTTTCTTGAATGTTGAATTTTAAGCCAGCCTTTTCACTCTCCTCTTTCACTTTCATCAAGAGGCTCTTTAGTGCCTCTTCACTTTCTGCTATAAGGGTGGTGTCATCAATATATCTGAAGTTATTGATATTTTTCCCTAGCAATCTTGATTCTGGCTTGTGCTTCATCCAGCCCAGCATTTCACCTAATGTACATTGCATATAAGTTAAATAAAGAAGCAAGGTGACAACATTCAGCCTTGACGTACTCCTTTCCCAGTTTGAAACCAGTCCATCGTTCCATGTTCAGTTCTAACTGTTGCTTCTTGACCTGCATACAGATTTGTCAGGAAGCAGGTCAGGTGCTCTAGTATTCCCATCTCTTAGAATTTGCCACATTTGTTCATTGTGATCTACACAGTCAAAAGCTTTAGTGTAGGCAATGAAGCAGAAATAGATGTTTTTCTGGAATTCTCCTGCATTTTCTATGATCTAACAGATGTTGACAATTTGTTCTCTGGTTCCTCTGCCTTTTCTAAATCCAGCTGAACATCTGGAAGTTCTCGGTTCATGTACTGCTGAAGCCTGGCTTGGAGAACTTTGAGCATTACTTTGCTATCATGTGAGATGAGTGCAGCTGTGTGGTAGTTTGAACATTCGTTGGCATTGCCTTTCTTTGGGTTTGGAATAAAAACTGACCTTTTCCAGTCCTGGAGCCACTGCTGAGTTTTCAAAATTTTCTGGCATATTGAGTGCAGCTCTTTAACAGTATCATCTTTTAAGATTTGAAATAGCTCAACAGGAATTCCATCGCCTCCTCTAGCTTTGTTCATAGTGATACTTCCTAAGACCCACTTGACTTCACATTCCAGGATGTCTGGCTCTAGATGAGTGATCACATCATCATGGTTATCTGGGTCATTAAGATCTCTTTTGTAAAGTCCCTCTGTGTATTGTTGCTACCTTTTCTTAATACCTTCTGATTCTGTTAAGTCCATATCATTTCTGTCCTTTATTGTGCCCATCTTTACATGAAATATTCCCTTGGCATCTCTAATTTTTTTGAAGAGATCTTTCTAGTCTTTCCCATTCTATTGCTTTCCTCTATTTCTTTCACTGATCTCTTAAGAAGGCTTTCTTATCTCTCCTTGCTATTCTTTGAAACTCTGAATTCTGATGAGTATATCTTTCCTTTTCTCCTTTGCCTTTCGCTTCTCTTCTTTTCTCAGCTATTTATAAGGCCTCCTCAGGCAGCCATTTTGCCTTTTTGCACTTCTTCTTCTTGGAGACAGTTTTGGTCACTGCCTCCTGTACAATATTATAAACCTCCATCCATCATTCTTCAGCCACTGTCTATCAGGTCATATCCTTTGAAGCTATTTATCACTTCCACTGCATAATTGCAAGGGATTTGATTTAGATCCTTCCTGACTGGCCTAGTGGTTTTCCCTACTTTCTTCAATTCAAATCTGAATTTTGCAATAAGGAGTTTACGATCTGAGCCACAGTCAGCTCCCAGTTTTGTTTTTGCTGACTATATATTGCTTCTCCGTTTTGCCTGTAAAAAATATAATTATCTGATTTTGGTATTGACCATCTGGTGATGTCCATGTGTAGAGTCATCTCTCGTGTTATTGGAAGAAGGTGTTTGCTATGACCAATGAGTTCTCTTGGCAAAATTCTGTTAGCCTTTGTGCTGCTTCATTTTGTATTCCAAGGCCAAACTTGCCCGTTGCTCCAGGTATCTCTTGACTTCCTACTTTTGCATTCCAATCCCCTATGATGAAAAGAACATCAGTTTTTGGTGTTAGTTCTAGAAGATCTGGTAGGTCTTCATAGACCCACTCAATTTTAGCTTCTTTGGANTATTCCAAGGCCAAACTTGCCCGTTGCTCCAGGTATCTCTTGACTTCTTACTTTTGCATTCCAATCCCCTATGATGAAAAGAACATCAGTTTTTGGTGTTAGTTCTAGAAGATCTGGTAGGTCTTCATAGACCCACTCGATTTTAGCTTCTTTGGACTAGTGATTGGGGCATAGACTTGGATTACTGTGATATTGAGTGGTTTGTCTTGGAAACAAATGGAGATCATTCTGTCATTTTTGAGATTGCACCCAAATATTGCATTTTGGACTCTTTTGTTGAGTATGATAACTACTCCATTTCTTCTATGGGATTCTTACCCACAGTTGTGTATGTAATGGTCATCTTTATTAAATTCGCCCATTCCGGTCCATTTTAGTTCACTTATTCCTAAAATGTCGATGTTCACTCTTGCCGTCTCCTGTTTGACCACTTCCAATTTACTTTGATTCATGGACCTAACACTCCAGGTTCCTAAGCAACATTGTCCTTTATAGCATCAGACTACTTTTACCACCAGACACACTCACACTTTGGCTCAGCTTCTTCATTCCTTCTGGAGCTATTTCTCCACTCTTCTCCAGTAGCATATAAGGCACCTACCAACCAGAGGAGTTCGTCTTTCAGTGTCATATCTTTTTGTCTTTTCATACTGTTCATGGGGTTTTCAAGGCAAGAATGCTGAAGTGTTTTGCCATTCCCTTCTCCAGTGGACCACGTTTTATCAGAACTCTCCAAAAGGACCCATCAAAGACTTCATTGCTAGCACTCAACAGTGTCTCCTTGTGGCTATTAACCAGAATAGCAACACTGGAGTGATTCCACTTAAGTCTGCTTGGTGTTTGAAAGGAGATTGACAACTTCACAATTAAAATTTCTGGGATCTCCAACAGTAGAGGAAGGACTGTGGATAGCTTAAAGAAGAAAATGCTGTACTTCATGATCATAAGCCAATGGGAATTTTAATGATTCATTTAAAAAATAAAAGATATATATGACAATTTATACTCTGATTTCCTTTTCTCCTTTGACATTGAAAAGTCAATATCAGATCAATGACATGAGTCAAGTATTCATAAATAGAATATATGTCAGCATTTTATAAGATGTTACATTAGCAATATTTGACTAGAGGCTATATATAAAAATAACATTTATTCATTTTTCAACTAAAAAAATATTTATCAACTGCCATATGTGTGATTCACAAAATAGTGGTTAGTACAGACAGTTACCAAGAAAAAAGCTACTTTAAGAAAGCTTATGTTCAAAACAGCCCATGACTTATCATTATTTCCAACCTTGCCAATTAGGCAATTAAGCAAAATGATAAATTCCTAATGATCATTTAATTAATAGTGGCCAGAGTCAAGAGTGAGTTAAGCACATCTGCTACATAAATAAATCTGCTTTTCCTATTACATTTTTGAAGAGTGAGTTGAATTGTTAGACTTCAAATGGATAGTTTTGCAGTTTTCTGGACTTTTTCATGGTCCATATTATAAATAGCAAAGGCAGACCACTGTATAACCCAACATATAGTGAACTGCTCAGGGTAAGTAAAGTTGATTTCTCCATCAAAGATATCACAGTAACTTAACACACTTAGCAATTAAAGTTTATTCTCATCCACATACCATTCCAATACGTGTGGGCCTTGTTTCACGTCAACATTTAGAGACCCATGCTTCTTTGATTAGTTGACTCCTTCATATTCTAATCCCTTACAGACTGCCACTGGTGCTTCTGAATATGTCAGGCAAATAAAGGGGGAGAATGAGCAGGATTTTGTAAGATATTTTAGGGATTCAACTTAAGAGAAATTTACACCATTTTTTCTGTCATTCCCCTGGCCAGAATCTTTACATAAATCTAGCTGGAGAGGGCTGGTGATTAAGTATTTATTTCTTAAGAGAAATAAGGTCAAACTAGTCAATCCTAAAGGAAATCAACCCTGAATATTCATTGGAAGGACTGATGCTGAAGTTCCAATATTTTGGCCACCTGTTTCAAAGTGCAGACTCATTGAAAAAGAGTGTGAGACTGGGAAAGCTTGAGGGTGAGAGAAGAATGGGGCAGCAGAGCATGAGCTGGTTGGATGGGATTACTGATTCAATGGACAGGGATTTGAGTGGACTCTGGGAGATGGTGGAGGACAAGAAAGCCTAGTGTGCTGCACTCCATGGGGCTCCAAAGAGTTAGATGAGAGACCCTCAGATGTAAAGCATATATAACCTTTTCCCAAATGAGACTACCAGAACCCTCACCTAGGCACTGTATCCTCAAAGAGTCCAAGGTCTCCAGGGGTGTGTGGTCATCTCCATCAAGTCCTGATGTAGTCCCTCTTGGATGAGTCATCTTCCTCCTCCTACCATACACCTAATAGTGGAGCATAAACCAAAAAGATTCCCAGTTGAACTGAAGCATGGAATACATTTAGCGGGAACTTGTCAGTGGTAATTCTGAAGTGCTTTGGGGCAGGCACTACAATACTTTTATCTCCTAACAGTTGGGTAAGTTCTCTTGACCTCTCACTTTATATGATTCTGGGAGAAACTCTCCTGGCCATTGCTTTCCATGTCCTTTTTCTGCATCAGTGGGGTTGTGTCTTCTTTAATGTTCCCTCACTGCCTTATATGAAACAGGCAGTGTAAAATGTGACTTCTTTTGCAGATATTGCATGCATTTGGAGACTGTTTTGTGTCTGTCATGTATTAAAATCAATGATTGTTTTAATTTTTAATCAAAAACTTTTTAAAAGCCTAGATCATGTTCCTTTTAGCAAAGAAACAAGATTTTTCTTAGGTAAACTTTCTTTCCTTTTTTATGTATTTTTGCTTTCCCCAAGCAACTGCTTTTATACATAATGGTGTCTATCTAAGGCTATCAGACTTGAGAGGACAGCAATTAACATAATCTAGTCTTTTCTCAGGGTCATTTTCTATGAGTCTTTGCTACTCAAAGACATTCTAAATCTTTCTCTTAACCTTTGACTTCCCAAGTACTAGGAACTTTCTTCAAGACTTTATATTTACAAACTTTATCTATTGTGATCTTCTTGGAAACCAGCTAACTTTCTGTTAAGCTCATAACAACTTATCAAATTAAATCAACAACTGCAAACACACACTATTATTTTGAATTCTTTAAACCTTTCCCCTAGAATTACCAACTTGTGTTTTGTGTGTGTGTATGTTTGTGTGCATTCAGTCAGGCATGTCACTCAGACATGTTCAACTCTTTGTACCCCATGGACTGTGGCCCAACAGGTTTCTCTGTCTATGAGATTTTCCAGGCAAGAATACTGGAGTTGGTTGCCAGTTCCTTCTCCAGGATATCTTCCCAACCCAGGGATCGAATCCACGTCTTTTCCACCTCTTATACTGACCAGCAGATTCTTTACCACTGCACCATAACTTGACAGCTGTCAAAACAAACAATTCCAGTTTACCAGTGAATTAACACAATGCAATTTTATACTTTTTAATGACGTCGAATTTAGTGTATATAAAAGGTGAAAGCTCTCTTCCTTCCAATCATTCAGGATCCTAGCCTTGTTGACTGTGTGGTTCCACTATTTTCTATGGCTTTGTGTCTTCCAGTGAATGATCTGCAATGAGTCAGAGGAGGAGGAAGAGGTAGAATGCAGAGGACATCAAAGAGGTTGTAAAAGCCATTCCTGGAAGAGGTGCATGCGATTCCCTTGGCCAGACTTAGTCATAAAGCCCCACACAACTGCAAGCATGAGCTTCCCAGTTTGCTCAGTGGGTAAAGAATCTTCCTATAATATAGGAGACACAGAACCCAAGGGTTCGATCCCTGGGTCAGGGAGATCCCCTGGAGGAGGGCATGGCAACCCAGTCCAGTATTCTTGCCTGGAGTATCCCATGGACAGAGGTGCTTGGTGGGCTATAGTCCATAGGGTTGCAAAGAGTCAGATGCAACTGAGCGCACGTGCAACAGCAAGTATGCCTGGAAAATGTAAATTTACTTGCATTTAGGAAGAAAAAGAACTCTGCTTGGAAAAATTAGCTTTGTCTCTGTCATTTATATACACTGATTGCCAAGCTAAAATCCAACCATGGTGTGAAAATGGTGAGAAGTGGTAAGAACCTCCAATGTGTCTATGGCTCTTCTGGTCTCACTGAGACACTGTCTGTCCTACAGCCTGATCTACTTCTTGATTACTTTTTCCAGATGCTTCATTAAATAATCCCCCATGTTTATTTTAGACAAAAGAGAGCGAAGCAGAGGGACACATATAGATCCCTTCCGTGTTTTCCCATCATTCCCCTCACCTATGGTAGGAAGGAAGAGAAGGCACTGGGTGGAGTATGGGTAAACTGCATGTCAGAGACGGAAGTTCAACAGACTGGGTACAGGGATTTAAATTCCTCCCCAGACCCAGCCCCCAGCCCGGGACCATCTAAATATTCTCTGGAGACCTGCTTTGCCATTTTGCCAGGGGGACATCAGGACTTCAACATTTAATTCAAACAAATGAGGATTCTCTTTGGGTTTACACAGTTTGTTGTCTTTCAGAAGACACTGTTGTTGGGATATAATTGGGAAGGGGCACTAGAGGAGTTAATATCTAAGGAAGACAGAACTTGATGGATTTCCTCAAAAAAATAACTGAATTTGCATTTGCTTGGATGTTTATAATAGAATTAAGAACTGTGTCCTATTTGAGAATTAGGCTGAGAGTTTCCCAAGACTTGAGCTAACTCCTGTAAAAGTAAATATAGATTTGTCTGTAGATTGAGCCAAGGAGGAAGTGGGTGGTATTTATGGGTCTGAGTATCTTGTTTCCTCACAGCTGAGGTGAGAGCAGGCTGCCTGACTTTAGGTACTCTGCTGACTTGTCATTTTCTATGAGTCTTTGCTACTCAAAGACATTCTAAATCTTTCTCTTAACCTTTGACTTCCCAAGTACTAGGAACATTCTTCAAGACTTTATATTTACAAACTTTATCTATTGTGATCTTCTTGGAAACCAGCTAACTTTTTGTTAAGCTCATAACAACTTATCAAATTAAATCAACAACTGCAAACACACACAATTATTTTGAATTCTTTAAACCTTTCCCCTAGAATTGCCAACTTGTGTTTTGTGTGTGTGTGTGTGTGTGTGTGTGTGTGCGTTCAGTCAGGCATGTCACTCAGGCATGTTCAACTCTTTGTACCCCATGGACTGTGGCCCAACAGGCTTCTCTGTCTATGAGATTTTCCAGGCAAGAATACTGGAGTGGGTTGCCAGTTCCTTCTCCAGGATATCTTCCCAACCCAGGGATCGAATCCACGTCTTTTCCACCTCTTGTACTGACCAGCAGATTCTTTACCACTGCACCATAACTTGACAGCTGTCAAAACAAACAATTCCAGTTTACCAGTGAATTAACACAATGCAATTTTATACTTTTTAATGACGTCGAATTCAGTGTATATAAAAGGTGAAAGCTCTCTTCCTTTCAATCATTCAGGATCCTAGCCTTGTTGACTGTGTGGTTCCACTATTTTCTATGGCTTTGTGTCTTCCAGTGAATGATCTGCAATGAGTCAGAGGAGGAGGAAGAGGTAGAATGCAGAGGACATCAAAGAGGTTGTAAAAGCCATTCCTGGAAGAGGTGCATGCGATTCCCTTGGCCAGACTTAGTCATAAAGCCCCACACAACTGCAAGCATGAGCTTCCCAGTTTGCTCAGTGGGTAAAGAATCTTCCTATAATACAGGAGACACAG